>JAVYIG010000455.1:0-50000 GCA_035222895.1 Strongylocentrotus droebachiensis | reverse complement strand
ACCCCCCAGGCAACCATTCCCCGGATAACCACCCCTAGGATAACCACCCTCTAGGACAACTACCCCCTAGAGCAACCACCCTCTAGGACGACTTCCCCCAAGGACAACTTCTCCCGGACAACTACCCCCTAGGACAACTACCCACCTGACAACTACCCCCCAGACAACTACTCCCTAGGACAACTACCCCCTAAGACAACTACCCCCAGACAAGGACAACTACCCCCAGACAACTACCCCCAGACACCTACCCCGTAGGAGACAACTACCCCCTATGAAATGTAGGTTAATAATTCATGACACAGTTTTAAATTGTCAGAAACATGACAATTTTATTTTTTCTTTAGATATGTATTGTTCCATAATAGAGAAACATTGCATTAATATATTTCCAAGGGATCTGTGGAGATGAAGTATCAATCTTTTCTTCTTAATATTTTGAAGGGAAGATGCACAGTTGATGCTCTTACCAACAATAATGGAACCCCTCTGTTATTGGCTGTGATAAGGGGTGCCACTGAGTCAGTCGAGGTGTTGGTAACACACGGTGCAAACATCAACCACCAAAACAAATCAGGCATGACATGTATGCATGCCATTCTTAAGATGCTGACGGACCCGGAGTATGAGGTGGAGGATTCTCTCACACTGAGAAAGGTAAATTAGCTCATCAGACCTGTTGTGATGGTGATGAGCATGGGAGTGGGGAGGGGGAGGAGGAGGAGGAGGATTCTCTCACCCTGAGAAAGGTAAATTAGCTCATTAGACCTGTTGTGATGTTGATGAGGATGGGAGTGGGGAGGAGGAGGAGGAGGAGGGGGGGGGGAGGGGGTAGAAGAGGAGGAAGACTATGATGGTGAGGCTGATGATGGTTGTGATGATGGTACTGAAGTCCATGCGTGCAATCCTGAAGTTGTACGATTCTGAGCATGAGCACCCTAGTATACAAATAAAAACCTGAGGCAATTTGTTGTAACAGTGGTGATGATTATGATGATAGTGTTTACTGTGTCCGCAAAGTTCACCTAATGCTCGTTATCTGTGAAATGCATTTTCAGTGTTTTTGCCCTTTTCTAGATTCGTGCTTCCATGAGGGAGATAGGAGTCTCGTCACCTGGTGGCGCCCTCGCCTGTTACCTTGTCAGAAACGGAGGGAAACTGGACATCCTTGACAAGGATGGAGACAAACCAATAGATCATGTGGTGGATCCCAAACTCAAAGAATGTCTGCAGAAGTGTCTAGAACTCTATAGGTTAGAACAATGTACATTCTTATTATTGGTCCTCTTTATAGGCAAGGATAATATGTATTCGGTAATATTATTTATTTAGAGGCAGAAAGGCCTTTACACAGAGGTACATGTTTGTAATATCATTCTGGCTTTGAACAGAGGATATGCTGCCCCCATTATTACCATGGATCATGGAAGGATCGCGGTTTGAATCATAATATGGATTATCACAATTGTAAATTGAAGCAGAAGACTTGTCTAGAGATGGCTCATGTTTTAATTGACCCAAAGTCCACAGAGATTTTAGACATGGAAAGGTTTCATTCATTTGAGAATAATCACTCCTGAAGTGTTCCATGATTAGTTTGGGTTCACATTTTCCACCTGCTTTAATAATATGCATCAAGCAATAATGATCACAATTCTAAGTTTTATGGACACCTATTCATTATTTGTCATAGTGGATTTTATATTAAAGGCCCACTGCACTACTTGTAGCTACTTGCGCCCTCTATATAACAAACAATGCCTAATCGGTGACCATTGGTCCCCCATGATCCTCTTTTTCTTATGTTAACTGAGAGCTGAGTTGATGAGATAAGCACCTGTCCAGTGACCTTGCAGGGCGTTCTAATCCCTCCTGTAAACTATGGCAGATAAGCTTTAAGTACTTATTATAATCATCAACTCATGTGCAGTCTATTGCCTCAGATTCTGAAACCAATCCTGGATTTAGCTCATGCTGTAATCATAATTTTAAAACCTTTAGGTCAGACAATCAGGAATCCCATAACTTTTACAAGCCTTTCTGATTTTCAAGATATTGATGATTGGACATCAAAATTTCATATTTCGTCTTCCTAACGGTATTTATAACACTGCAGTCTATTGGGGAAAATCAGTATGGTAAAACCCACTTTTTTGAGGCACTTCATGTTAATTTTGAAGTGCAATTATTTTAGGGCTTCAATATTACACCATATCACAGACACTGATTACATGATGGGCCATGCATCTCAGATTTAACATTGTTAAACGATGCCTTTAAGTAGCTTATTTTTTAACCCATTGCCTACATGAACCAGGTGGTCCCTGTGTTAGGTCCATGGGAATTAGAGAATTCAGTATTTATCGGGTTAACTTTGGCATCCATTTTGCAAACTGAATTCCTTTGATTTCTCCTCAGCCCTCATAGTTCTCCAGCACCTGCCGCCAAGAAAGAAAGAAATCCTCTTCTGTCGAGGATCCTTCCCTTCTTGAACAAGCTCCGAGAGGCACGTAAGAGGCCTGCATCAAACCTTGAAGGGATGAATGAAGTGGAGAACTTGGAAACGGAGGGAGAGGTGGAGCTCTCTATCAATCCATTCAGTGAGTTTACCAGGATTAAGGATACATTCAAGATGAGCATCACATCTTTCTCATGATTTGTGTGAAATAGCAATAATCAACCCCTATTGTGATACCAAGTTTGAATAAGAGTTGTCAAACAACATGATCCCAACTATTTAATAAAAATCAACTAAGACAGTTTCAATGGTCTTGTACGTCACCCTTTGAAATGCGCCAACATTGCAGAGACAAATTACGTAATCTGAACATGATTTCAATAGGACATACAATAGGATATTAAAATCACCTGAGTTGATTTTCGAAAGTAGTACTCAAAATTTAATGAAACAAGTTTGTAATCATTTGTCATTTCTTTCTATACACATTTGGATAAAAAGTGCTTTTCATGGTAGCTAAGTTCACGAGCCTTGAGCTCATGTTTAATTGCTAGAAGAAAATGATGAAAATGTAAATGTATTGAATACACTATTAGGACTAGGGCATTCAAACAGTACACATCTCTGTATGGGTTGAGATAAGGGTGTAATGCCTCAGTCACACCTTTGCGTATTTGGCTTGCGTATTGCTGCATATTTATGGCAAGCCGTTTCAACATTTATTCCTATTTCTTTATATTAATAATTGAATTTTTGATATCAAGAAGTGAATTCTTGACATCAAGTAATCAAATTCCTGATATCAAGAATTAGCATTGCTTTACAACAGAAATTAATTTCCTGATATCAAGAAATAGGAATAAATGTTAAAACGGCTTGCCATAAATACGCAGCAATACGCAAGCCAAATACGCAAAGCTGTGACTGAGGCATAAAGGAGGTGTATAGTAGAGCTTTTGTGTGCCTTCTAATTTTACATAATTATGCAGTCATGAGAAGGATGGGGATAAGCTACATTGTAGCTCTGTTTATTGTTTTCTCTTTCTGTGTACCTCGATCTTTTGTTCTTCAATCTTGCTCTGTATATGTCTTACTCTGTCTCCCTCTGTCCATCTCTGTCCCTCCCTCTTTCTCTCTCTCTCCCTCTCTCCCCTCTCTTTATTCCTCTGCTGGTCTCTCTATTTATATTCTGTTTATCTCTCTAATAACCATCTACCAGAGATTAGTGATGAACTACCAAAGTCTCCCTTGGATGACCTTACAGTGGATGTCATCTCATCAGATCAGATGGTGACAGATGAAGATCTCAAGGCAGTAAGTGATCAACGCCATTAAAAAAAAACTTGTTATCATATCTGTCTATAGCAACCACCCAAGGGAAACACAAATATTGCTTGTTGTAGACAGGTAGTCTTCGTCAGCCACTTTGATTTTGAATAATTGATTGACACATCCCCGCCCATGGCCACTCGCAAGGCCTCTCGCACTCCACCAGTGCACAAACAATTCTCTGTTGCTTTATAAGGGCTCAGTTGGGCAAAAATGAGGCAGAGAGCTGATCAATACCGGTATTTATAACAACGCATGTTTATTTGTTATGCCTCCGTTACGAAGTAGACGGAGGCATTATGTTATCGGGTTGTCTGACCGTCCGTCCATACGTCTGTACGTACGTATTATATTTATGGATATTTCAGCCGTCTCGGAACCGATTTTGATCAAACAAAGATGATTTTGTCATTTAAATTGTATGTTCTTTCAAATTTGACACTCAGTTTTTCATTATCTCACAAAAAAATTATTTTGTGTAGCACCCTCTGCAACAGAACTCAAATATCCCTTTAAAAATTATGGAGAGCCATTTGCAGCCTTAAAATAGAGTATATTAAAAAGCAAAAATTCAAGTATTTTAAACTTTTCATAATTTCCACATCAAGAACATAAAATCTCCTTAAAGGTAAAGACCAGTATTGGAAACGCCCCAATTTCAAAAAATGAAATGGAAGCTCTTATTACCAATCATGTGAAAGAATATGTTTTGACTAATAAATGATCATACAAATTTTGCCGGAAAACCGCCTACTAATTCATATATTTGGTAAATTAGTTTATCTATTGGTGTGTGAGAGATAAACGCATGTGTCGCGCACGTGTGCGTAGTCCCATATACATCTTTCGGTGTACAGTGCTTGTAACTTTACCAAGACTGGGCCAAGTTTCTTATGATTTTGATGATTCCAGAACCTTGCAGTACACACCAATACTTATATGGTATCAACCTTTTCCGATCGATTCCTCAACGTTTATTTCACAATGCAATCGCATGACCATAACTGGTCTTTATCTTTAATGATAGAACATATGAATGATTTGAATCAATATTTTATGCCTAAAGATGCTAAGTCTTTCCAATATAGAAATAAGTTCAACCTAGGATCTTTGTGAAACACCTCCCAGGATCAGTTCTTATTCAACAGCACATAAATCTATATTTTTCTCTTCTTTTCAATTCATTGCACAGAATGTGGAGAAGGCAGCTGAGCATGCTTGCAGTGTCTGTGAAGAGCAGTTGACTCAACTGATTGGGATCCCATGCCAACATGTACAGACTTGGCCAGGTGAGAATAGCACAGGGAGAATCATGTCGGAGAGAGAGAGAGAGATAGAGAGAGAGAGAGAGAGAGGGAGAGAGAGAGAGAGGGGGGGAGGGAGACAGAGACAGACAGACAGTCAGACTTGACCAGGTGAGATTAGCACAGGGAGAATTATGTTGGAGAGATAGTGAGACAGAGAGAGAGAGAGAGAGAGAGAGAGACAGAGACAGACAGAGACAGACAGACAGTCAGACTTGACCAGGTGAGAGTAGCACAGGGAGAATCATGTTTGGAGAGATAGTGAGACAGAGAGGGAGATAGAGACAGAGAGAGAGAGAGAGAGACAGACAGACAGAGAGAGAGAGTAGAGACAGAGAGAGAGAGAGAGAGAGAGAGAGAGAGAGAGACAAACATGGCCAGGTTAGGAAGGGTGTGAAGGATGAGGGGGAAAGATGAAAAATAAAATAATAATAATACAAATGTATATGTTCATTTACATGTATATAGCGTTCTTACACAATTGGTTTCACAGTGCTTTACATGTAATAAAGTTAAGAAACTCAGTTAAATTTATACGTGTTCAAGTGCTTCTTTGATGTGTCTAGTGTGGGTGCTGTACGGATGTTCCAGGTCAGTTGATTCCAGAGGTGGGCGTGGTGTGCATATGATTGACAAGCATTGTCATCTGTCACTGTGGATGAGAAATAGGTAGATAGAGGGAAAATGGAAATCACAAAGAAAGGGAGAAATTGGGGGAAATAGAAGGTCACCGTAATATGTCTTCCATTTATGTATATAATCACTATTGAAATGGTGTTATCATTTCATGAAATATAAAACATGTACCATTGTTGTAACTTGTAATAAGATATGTCTTATATTTCTTCATTCCACCTTGCAGCAAAAGATTCAATTTTAAGGTTCGTTTATTCCAGATGTTTATTCCTTTCTTGAGCAAAGTACTTGAGAGAAAGACAAAAAAAACTGATAGTGTATCACTATGATTAATGGACTCATTTTAAACTTATATAAATTGAAATGATATCCTGTGTTGTATTTTTGAATTTCCTTTCATCGCCCTCTAAACCAGGTGAAGAGGCAAGTGCCTTACTCACTGCCACCACTCAGAGAAAGGAACCAACCAAACGAGTCGTCTCTGTCCTCCGGCGGCAGAACAGCGAGTTTCGCATGGCTCTGGCTTGCACGGTGTGTTTCCAGCGCAAGAAGGGCGTGGTGTTTGAATGCGGTCATAGTACCTGTAAGGAGTGTGCAGAGTTACTGCCCGAGTGCCCCGTCTGCCGTCAACCTGCCTCCAAAGTCATTCCTCTCTACCTCTAAGACGGATGCTGTCTTTTGAGTAAAGTAGTATAGTATTAATGACTGCTTTGAGAGAAATAGTTGTTTTTATACGCTCAAGGGAAGGTTAGAATTGTGCTATTGACCGAGGCGTGCCGAGGGCAATAGCCCAATTGTAACCTTCCCGAGAGCGTATAAAAACAACTATTTCTCGAATATTAAAGCAGTCATTAATACTTTTATATGCCGAAAACAAAAGAGTCAACTAATGACACCACCTTATCTGCACGGTTGTTTTTATGAGTGTATCTTTGAGAGTAGACTAGATCTAGATTCTAGTCTAAGCAAGATATTTTTACAATTTTGGGGGTGGGCCGGCCCTGTGGGGAATATGGAGAAGAACCTGCGTTTTCATATGACACCTCACTTATTGAGTATCACCTTCAGGATCACAACAGATTATAAAGGTTTGAATCTCGAATTAAAAAAAAAACTTGACCTTTTTTGCGGAATGCATGTAGACTGCATAGAGAAATGCATTGCGTACAATCTCTATGGGAATAATTTTAACACACAACATCGGATGCGCTGACAACTAGATCTATTTTCGTCTGGAATATACGTCTATGCTTTTTCAGCAACTAAACGAACATGTTTATGGATAATTTCACGTACCCTTTTTGTTGTTCTTGCTGTCAGCGAGTCTTGCATTTGATAAGTTGAAATCTTGGGAGAGATTCTTGAGCCATTTTTGTCTTGTTTGGAATTGTCTTGTCTTGTATGAAAATACCGACCAATTTTTCCCAATAACCATGGTTATGTTTTAACCATGGTTACTGCAAATTTTCGGGACGGTTAAAGTTTATGAATGCAATTTCGACCAATCAGATTGCTGGATTACTTAAGTGAGGTATATAATGTATGTTATTGACTGGTTAATTTAGAACATTAGTCATAATTTGCTGCATGAATCAACAAAAAAGAATCAAAGCTTTTGCAATTAACCTCTGCCAAAGCATTATCGGGTCCTATGAGTCCTATGAGCCCTATACTCGCGAATATCTTTGTAGGCTATCACGAAAAGCATGCATTTGTTGATATAAGCCCTAAACTAACCCCGTTAGTGTACTACCGCTACGTAGACGATACATTTGCTCTGTTTCCAAGCAGAGCAGCGTGTGAGAACTTTCTTGCACACCTTCATGCCCTCCACCCGTCTCTCAAATACACAATCGCGATGGAATGTGATGACGCGCTTCCGTTTCTTTATGTACTGGTAGGAAAGTCAGCGCACGGCTTCACTACTTCCGTCTATCGGAAACCTACATTAAAAGGTCAGTACACGCGCTGGGACTCTTTCAGTCCTACCCAGTACAAAATCGGTCTCATCAATATCCCCATTGATAGAGCACAGAGAAATTGCTCTCCGTGCAAACTCGCAGCGGAAATCATTCGTGTCAAGGACATCCTGCGCGGAAACGGCTATCCTGACCATGTGATTGATTGCTATGTCACTCGTAAAGTGAACAGACAAAGACACCGGTCTTTGGGCCTAACAAATGCCCTGTGTATCTCAAACTACCGTGGCGAGGGAAAGCTTCCCAAAAGTTTGAGAAACAGGTCAAGCAAGCCGTGTGCGTTGCATTTCCGACTGTTGAGCCGCGCGTTGTATTTACCACTACTATAATGTTCGCATCTGTCGTAAAGATGTACTCCCTATTTACGCAAACTAGCAATGTGATTTATGAATTGAAGTGCTGATATAAAGCTCGGTACATAGGGCGTACAACTCAGAGACTAGCAGCTCAAGTTAAACAGCATGTGCCTTCCTTCATTTCCAGACCGGCGCGCGTTCACAACTGCCGCGCTCGTGCAAACAGGGAAATGTCCGTACGGCAGACAACGCCAACTCTGCCATCGCTCAGCACTTGCTGAACAAACAAGATTGCGCTGAACAATACTATTCATCTTGGTTCAAAGTTCTCTGCCGAGCTAGAAACTTTACTCATCTGCGCATGCTCGAAGCAACACACATTCAGTTGACCGATCCGCTTCTATGCAGACAGAAAGAGTTTGTTCGGACACTCGTATTGTTCTAGCGATTATCCTGGTACAAACGGCTGACATAAGTCTAAGTTTACCGTTACTTTTGACAGCCAATAAGCGCTCGTTATTTTTGCGCCTTGTTGATTTTAGTTTCCGTTTATATTGATCGATTTCGGCTTTCTGTTTCATTCTTGCGTTTTACTCTGATGAGTGCAAGTCGAAAAGCTTAAGTTATGGCTCTCTTCAATGCTATTCTTTGATTTTGTAGTACTAATCATCTTTTCAATTAATGCTTTAATATTCTATGATCCTGGCCTTGAATTGTAGGAGTGCTAGCAAGAGAGTTTCCATCTTTACACCATATTGTATATCAGAAATATAAAATATAATCATTAAAGTATATTATATGTACAGTGTGTGTTAATTCTATTCCAGAAAATACTGTATTGACAGCCAAAAGATTTGTTATAGATTTACTTGTTAAAAGTATGTTTTTAATAAGAGTACTGAAATACTATTGCCAGCCTGTTCTAGTAGTACAAGACATAGTTCTACCAATAGTGTAATATTGATCACGAAAGTAGAGTGATATTACAGTGCTTGTAATATTGCCAGCCAATATGTGTTCAGAAGAGTATCTTGGAAAATACTATTGTCAGTTCTCAGAATAATTCCAGTGAAAGTGATTATACAGTACTTATTAATTATGTTTGAAACATTGAAGCTTTCGGAACTGCAATATTACTAGCCAAAAGTATTATTTAAAAGTTCTTTAGTTGTAGAAAGTAAAGTCAATAAAGATCTATATCACAACAATGTAAGTGCTAGTATAAGCACAAGTATGTGTATATTGTATTCAAAGTTTTAAAAAATATAGTTGTTGACAATCAAGACTGGAAACTTATTGGGTTCAATACCTGCTATAAGTGATTATCACAAGCATTATGACTATCACAGTCATTATTTCTTTGTTAATTTGAAACGGCTTTAAATATTGAAAGAACATGAATTTGAAAATGATTTATTTCTTCACAATTACAGGAAATGTACCTGTTTTGGTAAAACTTATGAAAACTGGTATTTTTTCTGCTGGTTGTGAAGAAAGAAGTCATTTAGTATTCACATCACCAATCAAATGCACCTCTTCAGTGATGTAAGAACATGAATTACATTCATTGAATAATCAACACATTTACTAAAGACTAGTAATAATAATAATAATTATAATAATAATACTCAGTTTTATATAGCGCAAATTACAATTAAGTAATTGGTACTTGTAAATGTGATAAATTCTATTACTGTATGGCAGCTTTGTCTATCTGTTTTATATACTCTTTTTTCACTTTTATTAGTGATTTAAGAAAATGAATTACTTTCATTGAATAATGAACACATTTACTAAAGACTAGTAGTTGGTACATGTAAATGTGAGAAATTGTATTACTGTATGGCAGCTTTGTCTACCTGTTTTATATACTCTTTTTACACTTTTATTAGTGATTTAAAGGTACTATGTCCCATTTGCAGGCCAACAAAATGAAAAGGTTAAATTCCAATGGCATTTGAAAGATAATACTAATTTAGAACTCCCCTTAAAAATAGGGGGCTTGAAAATGTCTTTAAGTGGGAAAATAACGACTATTAGTTGTCAAATCGACTTAGAAGCTATAGAGCCAATAAGTAATAGTCTTGATTTTCAGACCATTATACCGCATGGTCGTACGTTTCATGCTGCGCAAAGATTCAATCAGTTTGATTTTGGCCATTACAAGAAGTGGGTTATTGATGCAGACAAACCCTCTACAGCTCATTTTATGTACATGTTATTACCAAAGAAGAAAAAAGCCAGTCAGTCACTCAATACTAACAATAGTGTCTGACAGTGAAGTCTAGCAAGTAAACGGGTTTCCTTGCATAATTTGAATATTAGGACACTGCTAACGTTTAAATTTCACAGATAGGACATACATGACATATTCATAATTCCTGCAAAGTTCTACAGAATTTGAGGTTGGCTGCGAAAGGGACATAGTATCTTTAAGAAAATGAATTACTTTCATTCAATAATAAATATATTTACTAAAGACTATTAATTGTTACATGTAAATGTGAGAAAATCTAGTAATGTACGGCAGCTTTGTCTTCTTGTTTTCTTTTTCATTTTACATTTTGATTATAGCTCCCTTTGAGAGAACTCAAGGCCATCTGTCCCATGGTTGCTTTAACTTACAAGCATACTCGTCCTTCTTGTCAGTCGGGTAAAAAAAAGAAGAAGTTCTGTACTAGATCTTGGCTTAGTACTTGAAAGAAAGATATCAACTGCTTAGAGCCAAAAGGGCATTAACTCAATTGTCTTTACAGAAGATGTTACGCCCCTCCGGCAATCGATAAATGATACGCTTAAGCTGTAGCAACTGTTGTAGGGGGGGGGGGGGAAAGAGAAGGCAATATTTTGTACTGAATTGATGTGATAGTGGTTTAACAATAAGTTTTATTCATGTGATAAAAGTTTCAATAAAAGGTTTTTATTTTGATGAATGATTAGTGCGATTCTTAATGCAATTTTTACATTAAATAATCATCATGTTTAACTCGGTGATAGAGTTAGATAATTTGTATGCAATATAATTGAAGAGTTTCATTCCAAAAGGAGCTAAATCCACTTTGGGTACTTCTGAGTAAATGGCCATTTTTTTATTTCTTCACTTTCCCTTTAGCCATGTACCTTTATGTTGTTATATATGTTAAAGGTGTCACCCTGGACCAATAATATATGATAAGAAAAAATCCACCAGTTTTTCCTGATTTTTACTACATTTTTAGATTAATTTGTTTCGTGGATTTAGCTCCTTTTGGAATGAAACATGATATTGTACCTGACAAATTTCGTATTTTCTCAATAAAATCACTGAAATTTATTCAAATTTAGTAGCAAACCTTTCCTTTTAAATAATGATAGTGAAATCATAAATAAAAAACCTTTTGAAAAGAAAGTAAACAACATATCACAGTTTCATTCCAAAAGGAGCTAAATCCGTTTCATTCCAAAAGGAGCTAAATCCATGTTTCATTCCAAAAGGAGCTAAATCCACAAAATCTAAAAAATTTAGTAAAAATCAGAAATAATTGGTAGATTTTGTTCTTATCATATATTATTGGGCCAGGGCCAAACCTTCAACATATATAACAACATGAAGGTACATGGCTAACGGGAAAGTGGAGTAATAAAAAAGGTGATTTACTCAAAGTGGATTTAGCTCCTTTTGGAATGAAACCGATTTAGCTCCTTTTGGAATGAAACATGATATTGTACCTAATTTTTTTCCTACTTCCTGCTGAAATTTTCGAATGTGATATAGTGCATTTTGTCCCCATGTAGGAAATCATTATTTTAAGACAGATAACTCAATTTTGATAAAATATGGATTTAGCTCCTTTTGGAATCAATATTATTTCATTGATATATTATATCAATGAAATAATACGATAGTTGTAGGAAAAGTTGGAAAATACAAAAACAGTACTATTTTTGTTTCCTATAAGTTTGAATTTGAACAATAATATATGAGTGGTACTGAAGGATAAGTAATGTTGTAATTTTTCTCTTTGTAGGAACTTCATTGATTTCTATATACCCGGTAATGCGTCTGTCCACTCCTCTTCCTTTTATGATCTTGTTATATTTTATATATATACCTATAATGTAAAGCGCATTGAAATGTCAACAGACATGATATGCGCTATAAAAGAACAAATATTATTATTATTATATTACAATATATTTTGTTCTTTATAATTTATCAAATTTTAGTATTGCTCGTTTAAGTCATTACTTTCTGATGAAGAATATATTCATGAGCTGCATACAATTTGTGTATGCTTGCCTGTTTGTTTTTCTTTCCTATTCTGCAAACTTGTTGATATGTCAATCAAAACATCTTAAAGCAGTCTTTCATTTTATGTCAGTGACTTCTAAAGGTTTACAAATAACTAAATACATGTATGTTAGATTATGCAAAGGAAACTAAGCGAAATATAAGGAAATCTTTGGAAATCAAGCTTTGTATTTTGTGAAATCCTTGTTTGAAAGAAACATTATTCTGTTCAGTATTTAAGAAGAGATAGATTTGAGCTTAAGGAAAATGGAGCGAGAAAAGAAGAGAGAAAGTGGAGGGGGGCTGTAGAACAAGGGAAAATTTGAGAGGGAAATACACAAGGACGATTGGGGGTGAGGAGAGTTCAACGATACGGTTCATAAACATAGATTCAAGATAATTAAGTGTCGTAAATAAGAATTGGGTTTGGGAGAATGCTGTCAATTTCCACATCTATCTTTAATTTCATTACTTTCTTTTTCAATCATTAGACGCCGAAAGCAACTGACTCGGATAATGTCCCTACATCGATCCTTGTTAATAAGATAAAGCTGCATTAAAAAGAAAGAAGCGCATCCATTTCTATTCGCAGCCCTATACTTCCTCACTCTCTAAAACGAAATATCATTTACCAAAGTTCATCCATTATGACATCGCAATCAAGGCAACATGGAGTGATCTTTGTCGGCGATGGGTTGTTGAACTTTCAATTGCCGGTCGGGATGGTCTCCTGTCCTGACTTTCGTTAAATTTCCTAACCCATCGAGTTCTGGTAAAACTGAGAATACGTGTAGAGCTTTCTAATTCTTTGTCTGTCAATCCCTAAAAGGGTTGCTCTGCAAATGCTCTCATATCTCAAATATGACGAGAAACATCGGACAGTTTTGGCCTAACATTCATGCCACACACTCACAAACGCACGCACACCCACGCCCCTACCCCATAGCCCTACCCCCCCCCCCCACACATACACACACTTAGACATACACACGCACGCACACACACCGACGCACGCACATATATACCCATTTGTATGCGCAGTGCATGTGATTTTGTTCTGCAAGAAAAATATGATTTAATTTCTATTCATTTAGTTGTATTCAATAAAATTCATAGTCGTACTCTTGTTAAAGCCACAAGGGTGTTGCTCCCCTCAATAAAATGTAAACGTGGTTTGTTTCTAATTTGATACCAGTTACTTACAAATGTTGCTGAAATGACACGATTTTCCGGGGTTTTTTCTTATTTTTTTGTAAATCATACTTTTGTTTTCTTATTTCCGCCCCCCCCCCCAGTTTTTGTTCATTACGCCAATGTCCAAACGGTTTTTCTCAAGATGTAATCGCGGCATGACAACTACTCAACTTTATCTTAGAGACTGGAATCTGAAGCAACTGTCGCCGTCTTCGAAATGCTCGATCTGGATCTAGGGACTCTCGCTCTGAAGATGACGCAAAGGTGTAGATTATGACGTCAGATTTGTCTTGCTCCAGCTGTTTCTGCCTGTGCCTCTTCATCCCTCAAGCTTTCAGGGTTGGCTGCTGTTACATTTACCATGTGTAATTATTTAGGCCACTGTCGGCTTCATGTACAGTTTTCAATTTGATTTCAATCCCTTCACTTCTAGAGTGCACTTCAACTCTTGTCTGATTTCAATTTATTGTCTTCTTTCTTCTTTTCCTCCCTTCTTTTCTTCATGTTCCTGTTCTTTCTCGAGTTATCCCGTTTTCTTCTACACCTTTTCTTAGTATATTATTTTTTTCATTCTTTTTCTCTTTCTTTATCCTTATATCTCCTTCCCATCTTCATCTTCTTTTTCTTCTTCTTCTTCTTCTTCTTCTTCTTCTTCTTCTTCTTCTTCTTCTTTTTTCTTCTTTTTCTTCATCATTTCATTTCAATCAATTCACCCTTTCTTCATTACCTTCCTTACTCTGTAGAGTCTTATCCATTTTGAGATTTTCATTTTGAATTCTTATTTTGTTCACTTTATTTCTAAATGTCACCCTCATTGACCCCTTTCTTTCTGTCTTTCTCTCTCTCTCTCTCTCTCTCTCTCTCTCTCTCTATCCCTTTTTCCATTCTCTCTCTCTATCCCCCTCCCCGTCTCCAAGCCCCCTCCCTCCACCCTCCCTCTATATGTCTATCTCTCCTTCCAGCCAGCATGATGCTCTTTCGATGACCTTTTCGCCATATGCACATATGGAACGTGTTCTCCCATCCTCATCGCCGCGTCATCATGATGGAGTACATCGTCGGAGTCATTGACGGGTCGACTTGCAGGTTATAACCTGGTTATAAATCAAGAATCTGAAGATCATTCATTCCAACGATGAGGGATAACTTGAAGTCGATCAAAGGTTCTTATTATTCTACTTTTATCGCTGTCATTCAAAGAAACAAAACAAAATAGACGAGATTCGGCATTCGTGTCAATACTCGTTAGTTTTTTCCTTTCTTTCAAAAGTGAAGGATTGTGTAATAAGAAATAAAAAATCTGTAGAGCACATTAATATCAGCAGGCATCATAAACCTTTATATTTGATTTAGTTTAGAGATGTAATTGTCAATCAAATCACTGGTATGACGAGAACCGGATGATAGCTCTGACAGTTGAGAGGACGGCGACAGCGACGACATTAAAGAGAAGGTTGAGTTTTGGGAAGAGGTGAAAAATAATTTGTGAGCGGTATCATTGTAATTATGCAAATGTGGAAGAACATCAGATAAGACATGTTCCCTGAAAAGCATGGCTCTTCAAATGCCTTCATATTCTAAATATATCATGTAACATCGTAAAATTCGGGGGGTAGGATTTTTACGCCACGTGGTCGTGTAGTCCAATATACATCTTTCTGTGTACAGTGTTTGTTACTTTACCAAGACTTGGCCAAATTTCTTATCATTTTGATGATTCCAGAACCTTGCAATACACACAAATTCTTATATGCTAGATGATCAACCTTTTCTGGTCCATTCCACACCGTTTCTTTCACAATGCAATCGCATGACCAGAACTCAACTTCATCTTTAAGAAGATATACAACATTATCTTGTGACATATTTTGTTTTCTCTATACAAGATTGACAGCGGCGTTCATTACACATCATCACTTGTCACGCCTGGTAGTTATTTGAGGCACATTAATGGTCAGTTTTGTGATCAAACTGATAGAACAGATTACAGAATTAATCTTGACAGGCCAGCAACATACCATAGCATGTCTAATTACGTTATGATTAAATAGGACTGATATATACACCATTAACACAAGTCATGTTGATAGAATTATAATCAGGTGGGCTGTATCTAATACAGACCACCTTATAATTTTGTTAAAATTGCCTTTATTATTATTTATTATTTATTTATTTATTTTTCTTAATTCTTACCACTTTTTTGTTCGCAAGATAACTTGAAAATGGATCAATAAAATAACTTGAAATTTGGCACACATATGTATAGGCATATAGGAAAATCAAAATAACGTTTTCAACCTTGACCTTCACTGATTACGTCATCTAGCCGCCATTTTGTGAATTTTAACTTATGATCATATCTTCATAACGGAAAGTAATTTCTCATTCATATTTTGCAAGATCAAGGTCAATATCAGTCCAGTCAATTTTTGGTCAAAAAACGCGCGCGTGCGCGTATGTCCGCGCGTCAATGCGCGCGCAAAATTTAAAAATGCTCAAAAACGTCTCAAATTTATATTGCATACGTTTCAGGTCATTTTAAGCATTTTATAAAAAATCGCGCGCACGCGCATGCGTGCGCGTTTTCGCGCGTTACACCATTACAAAACATAGAATCGCCATTTTTTTTTCATGATATTTCTCATATTTTTTCGAGGAATTTGATACCATGTTTATCTCTTTATGACCATTAATAACAAGATGAGCGTCAATTCAAGATAAATGTCCGTGCGCGCGAGCTCTTTTAATACATAGCATATATGGGCAAAAACATGCCTATACAAAATCCATTATAGCTCTTTGGAATGCACAGTGACCTTCAATTTTTTTTCATAATTATATAGAGTATGAGTCGGAGATATGATTCCATGTCTCATTTGGCCATTAAGTGTATCGTGACATCATCATAATGGCCTTGGAACTCAAAATACGAATTTGTATATTATGAAGTCAGCATATTTATGTAAAATTTATTGTATCTCTGTAAATATTGATCGATTTTCTTCCAAATTTCAATATGTTGTAGCTAAGACAATTCTCTACGAGCTCAGTCAACACCATTTTTCATTTTTATGACGTCATCATAGTGAAAATTACGATTAAAGGGAACATATCAGAAATGTCTTAAGTTGCGTATTATGCCTATGGAAGGTGAATTTCCTTCACATCATTATTCTACATGACATTGTTTTTTAGCAGTATCTCGCTTATTTTTGCTCTATTTTGTGTCAAATTTTAGTTGACCAGCCCACCTATACTTGTTCCAAACAAGTATTATATGTCTAGTTATATTGTAGATTGCAGAGATTATAACTACTCATTGATAACTTTGTTTCGCCGGCTTGCAATTTTATTAGAGTCTCCTGTCCATGCTTGTATTTTGGAGGAGCAAAAAAACCCACCTGAATTCCAAATACTTCCCAAAGGAATATGCAATTCTTGACGCTTGGAAATGAATAAGTCATTGTAAATAAATGAAAGATCAGCTTGGCCTGGCGACTCGCACGATTGACTTACTACTCATTTACCACCCCCTGTCTCGTAAAATTGGTTAAAATAACACCAACCACAGACCGAACAATATATTGTATACTTCTGTTTCTTAGATACCCAATACAAACACTTCTTGTTTACCCCATCATAATATGGCGCCCACTGTTCTATTGAATTGGAACGGCTATTTGAGACGAATTTATTGGTATTGTGGCCATGGTACTGACCGCCAATTTTCGTGGTGACTCATGCAATAGGGCAGATGTCTTAAAGTCGAGGTAGATTTATTAATATTTCTTTTCAAATATACCTCTGAAATCGAATGGGATTCTGATGAAATATGCGGAGACGTGACTTTCTATAATAGAGGTGACTTGTTTCGTTTTTAACCAATTTACTTTATATTGTTTAAATTGTGATGTTATTACTTTATATTCTGAATATTATTATTTCAAACTTCGTTGTTCTCAATTTGGACGATTATACATGATAGGCAAGTTACCTCCAAAGCTTAGTTTACACTTATCAATAGACAATTTTCACATTCAGATCATGTTATTAATTAGGGAAAAGTGATAATGATACTAAAAAGAGATGTTACCCGAAGTATATAGCAATAAACAAAAGATGTGTCGTAGTTGAGTGGTTGAGTGGTTTGAACTCTTGCCCATGGAGTAGAAGTTCATGGGTTCGGGACCTAGCACGGCTCTAATATCTTCCAGAAGATAAATCAGACCCAATTATGATTCAATATGGTGCATAAATGTACTATAAATATGCATGGATACGACGAGGGGGTAATACCTTTAAAGCGCTTGGGGCGTACTAATTTTTTATATCCAGATTGTATCAAACATTAATATTATTAAATCGCAGATAATCCCGATGCGGTTTACTGGGTATAGTTAAGGGAGGGGGTCTGAAGAGCAGACAAACTTGGGTTACATAAAGTAGATCATAGAGGTGTAAGGGTAGAACCATTTCATTCGATTCTGATTAAATATCTCGCCCCTCGACCAGTCCTCATGACCAGCTTGCATTGCTATGTCATTACACATTGTAACATAAACCATCAAACTATATGCCCTAATAGATTACCGTCATTCAGAGTTCATCTGTGATGTGTACCCTATATACCAACTCATGGGGTACATTGTTAGGCGGAGGGGGTAGCATTGCCACCCTGGATCGCATCATTGGTATTGGATTAAGGTAAATATGGATGGATCAATTATATGATCTCTGTCACCTACTCGCTGCATCGCTATCTACGAGATGATTCCTATGCTCAAGATGTATCGTTGAATTTCGCAGTTTTCGGGATTTCTGCCCCTTCCCCACCCCCACCCCGATCTTTGGGACTGTCCTGAATCTGCCTCTGAGTGGTATTATATTACCTCTCTCATCAAGTGGATGGGGAAGATAATGATGTCTGGAAAGAGGGGTGCACGAAGAGGGCGACGACCTCACTCATGACATTTTCTAGACGTAAATTTGGGTTAAACATGCGATTGTTATCAATGAGGGTATAGGGCATCAGTCTATTCGATGGCCCCTATCTTGTGACAACAATGCAATATATGTTTCCGAGAATGATACGATACAGACTTTGTGTTATTAGTGCAAATCAACATGAACATCATGTCAAATGTCATGTTACTAGAGCCAAAGAGAGGGATAAGTGCTCATCATTTTGGCAGTTGCATCATTTTAACAACTTTAGGAGGAGAGGTTATCGTTTGACATGTTGAATAATTTGACGTTCTTGCCTAGTCTGATCTTGTGACCCACATCCACCCTTAAAGATCTAGACCGGTAATGGTAAAATTGCGGTTCAAGGGTTTTGGGTGCAAAATATCCATTCAATATTGTTTAAATATTGCCTTCAGAGGTTTAGATGGCAATACTTCAACCTAAATTCGCAAAAAAGCAGAAATAAAAAAGTGCATTCGCGATATCTATCCAGGCCGGATCGATATGACAATTTACCAAATATACTAATTAGTAGGCGGTTTCCCGGCAAAATGTGTATCCAATTTAATAGTCAAAACATATTCTTTCACATGATTGGTAATAAGACCTTCCATTTCGTTTTTTGAGAGGGGGGCGTTTCCAAATCTGGTCTATACCTTTGACAATTGACAAAATCGTCTGATGTTGTATGGGGTATGCCAACATTTAGATCATCGATTTGAAAGAAGAAACAAAATGTTAGAACAGTTTTATATCATTTCTCATACAAGATAAAGGCTATAATTTTATTTTCAAGACTTTCATTTCCTGTTCCTGTACCTTGTTAAGTTTATTCATTTTTTCTATTCCTCATAACACCTTCACAATTATGGATGTAAGTGTGTGGTGATAACATTAAAATGTCAACACAACATTTATTCCTTTTGTCCTTTTAGTGATTCTCCTTAGCATTGTATTACGAATGTACAAGAAGTAAACAAAAATAACAGCAAATGTGAGAACAGGGACAATGCAGAAAAAACTTTCAATGATATTGGAGGGATTGGCCCATTTTCAGGGCGAACGAGGAGAAGGGGGTGGAGGCGAGCACATTAATTTTGAAGCATACACTGCATACTAAGATCCTATAGATATAGGAATAATCAGGGGCGAGCACATCAATCTGGAAGCATACACTGCATACTAAGATCATATAGATATAAGAATGATGGATGGGTGGGGGAGGGGGGGGGGGGGCTAACCGCCCCTTCCTAATAATGCCCTCATCGATAGAAAGGGTTTGAAAGCTACTCACACCTTCACTCGCTAATGAGGGTAAAGGTCAATCTGAATTGACATCGAATCACTTCAGATGCGTTAATTAATTACCAGTCATGTTATTTCAAACAATCATTCTGATCATTGCAGCGCTTAATGATGTATACCCTCTCCAAGACGCGGGACAGGCACCCCCTTCTGGGTCTCATTGTCCCCCTGCTCTAGCCGCATAGCACGCATTCATTCACGGACACACACTCATCATCGAATGTAGCGGATGGTTTACATAACGATCGAGTTAGCAGCAATTATCTTAGCGGCCCATCATATCTTTATTAGTGCAAACTGGTGGAGCTGCCTGGCATGTTAATTGGGGGTTGCTCTCGTTTGTATTTCAAACTCGCCTCCGAGCTCCTTGTTTTGATTATGTGTCGATGAACTGGGCATAAGCCTACGAGATGATTCATTACCGGTAGGGTTAATTAGACCATACTATACCGTGTGTCTCAAAAAAAACGTAACACTTTTGAAATGGTTGCCAAATTGAGCATATATAATTTTATGAAAAAATGTTGATATGTATGGAAAGCTAAAGGACCAACCTTTCATATGATATGAAAAAATTAAAAAAAAAATCATGCTTCGATGGACAGTGTTCACTTAAGTTAGAGGTATGAAAATGGGCCTGCGCAGGATTTTTCCTTCCAATTTTGGACAGGTAAATTACTTGTAACTTACAAAATAAGGTCGATATGAGATATTCATGATCGATGGATCAAAAGGATATTTTGAATCAAAAGGATATTTTGAATACCTCGAATACCATTCCTTTTTCAGTGTTATTTATCAATCCCGAAACACCACCGCCCACCCCCCCCCCCCCCCACACACACACACACACACACATACACACACGTGCACACACACACACACACACATTAGGGCAGACATGACAAAAAACAAGTTAAATCTTTTTTTAAAAGATTTTCATGTTTCTTTTATTTCTTTCTTATTTAAAACTGCTTTGTTCATCCAAAATTGGAAGGAAAAATCCTGCGCAGGCCCATTTTCATACCTCTAACTTAAGTGAACACTGTCCATCGAAGCATGATTTTTTTTTTAATTTTTTCATATCATATGAAAGGTTGGTCCTTTAGCTTTCCATACATATAGACATTTTTTCATAAAATTATATATGCTCAATTGGCAACCATTTCAAAAGTGTTACGTTTTTTTTGAGACACACGGTAGTTTAGTGCCAGCCAGATTAAATCAATGATAGAGAGCAACAGCCACACAACAGCTGGATAGGAATAATCAGCAGCTTTTATTTATTTCCACTCGCAGACATACAATTATTTACCTGCTGATAATTAGGCCTATTGTTTCAGAAATTACGATTAAAAGCAAATCCAAATTACGTAACAGTACCTTCAACCAATCAGAAACGCCCATTTCAAGGCTTTCTGTTATCTAATAATTATGTGAGTTGCGTATTAAAATGTTCAACACTTCATGCAAGAGTCCCGTGGCAATACTCGGAATAAAACCTTCTTCAGAAATGTTACCAGTGATTGCTACGTGAGTCTTTACCACCGTTTATATTCGCGACCTCTCCGAGTTTTATTAGCTATATGCTCATCCATGCGTGAATAGTATGATTAAAATTGCATATCATCTTAAAGAGCATTAATTCATGTTAAGATTATATGTTTGTATCCAAATTCTTGATTATAAATAGTGTCCACTTTCTGTTTTTTTTAATTTTTGCTGGGTGTATACGTGACACAATGGCATAACTGAACATTGTGAACATTATTTGTGTTTATAAGGTCAGACACATTCAAACAGTTAGTTGATCAAGCATTCAGTCGATAAATGAATTATCAATTATGATATACCATTATATAGGAGCAATCTGACTACACTACAGAAATGAGAATATTATATTGAACCTATTTCTTAAAGGTAAAGACCAGTATTAGAAACGCCCCAATTTCAAAAAATGAAATGGAAGCTCTTATTACCAATCATGTGAAAGAATATGTTTTGAATAATACATGATGATAAAAATGTTGACGGTATACCGCCTACTAATTGATATATTTGGTAAATTAGTGTATCTCTTGCCTGTTGAGAGATACAAATTCACGTGTCGCGCATGTGTGTGTAGTCCCATATAAATCTTTCTGTGTACAGTGATTCTAACTTTATGAAGACTTGGCCAAATTTCTTATTATTTTGATGATTCCAGAACCTTGCAGTACATCTATGCTAGATGATCAACCTTTTCTGATCGATTTCACAATGTTTCTTTCACAATGCAATCGCATGACCATAACTGGTCTTCAGCTTTAAGGTTCACACTTAGTGACCTACTTTAACACCTTGCAATCACGCTGTGCGCGGAAGAGGTGACAAAGGGCAGATACTATTGTAGGTAATATTTTTGGCAAATACTGTAAGGAACTTATGTCTACTCGCCGTGTTGCACTTTAAATACAGAAAAGAAAACTTTTAACAAAAAATGGATGCGTTCGTTATACTTCGATTCAACACAAATGAAAACTGGAAAATTAAAGGCCATTTAATATGCGATAACGAAAAGCGTGTAAGGTTGAAGTAAGTGAACACGTCAAGGGGTACAACCAACAAGCAAGCGGTAAAGAGACAAATGAAAGAGGAGAAAAAACACTTGCAGGAAGAAGCATGAAGAAAGATGAGCAACAAGAGGAGGTAACGAATATTTAAAAAATGAAATGAACAAAGGAGGGAGACTAACCCTACGTAATAATTATGAGGACGTAATGTCTAAGGAGACCAGGGGGGCGTGTCAAAAAACTTGTCAACAGTGACAAATGACAATTTGTGTTATAAGCTACTGAAATCCTCGCTTCTAATTGGCTATCAGCAGATTTGTCACTGATTTTTGTCATTTGTCATTGGAAAAAGGCTTTGTGAAACGGGCCCCAGTACAGAAATGGAGGAAATCTAAGCTTTAAGAAGCTGCAATGTGGGTGTGGGAAGTGGCTGAGACGTCCTACTGCTGGTCTATGATCACCAATTTCACACCTTAAGAAGAAGGAAATGAAGAGAAGGTTCACATGAAATAAATATTTAAAAAAAAGTTAGGGGCAATGTACTAAACAATATCGAATGGGACACCATTCAAAGTGCTGACAAGTGTGGTAACTTAAATATAAATAGTCATGATAGTTGCACCAACCATGCTGATGATATTTATTGCAGAACAATGAGCTTTTGATGAAGGATGAGTAGAGAACACTATTTAAAGTCATCAAAGAATACAACCAACGGACTCTTTCTTGTTACATATAGTTACTCGTTATTTTATTTGTCGTACTTTGTTAAAGGAATAGTTGGAATGTCTGTAAATGGCGTAAATTGTATGGATAAATCATACTTATACAATAACTAGATTCACTTTAATAGAAGTTTTCCAATCTTTAAGCTTTCGAGCAAATATTGAGATCAAAGCCTTGGAAAAGAAATGGGACACTGAAATATTTCAAAGATGACGTTTTCAAGCAGTGTTTTCGTAAAGGATCGAAACTGCATGACAGTATTTGCCAATACAACCACAAAACTATTCGCGGCGGCAAAATGAAAAGGGACAGGAAAAACATGACATCATCACCGCAAGAATCTTGTTTTTGGTTCAGAGGGTCGAGAGTTTGGTTTTAAAAAAAAGAAAAGAAGAAAATCCCCTCGGTATACCATCACTCAGCGAGATCATAGCGGTGACGAAGATGTGTATCAACGCTGAGGTTGTGGGGGAGGTGATGGTCAATTTCCCCTCCCAGGGGTGAAGAACTAGCTGGACTGAGGACTGAGGGAGAGATGGAATAAGGAGACAAACTCCCAGTTCATTTGTGAAAGAAATAAGTTGGTACAGGCTGCAGGGATTAATGTAGGAGACCTGCGGCACTTGTTTTTATTATTTATATTGAAGAAAGAAACAAGAAAATAATTATTTTGAGTGGTTAAATATCCACAGACAATGTTTTTGGTTAGGAAAACAAATGAGAATAAACATTACCATGAAGTTAATGTAAAGAGGCAGTATGGTTAATGGGGCGGGGGATTCAAATTTTACTTCTCCTACCTCTTTACTTAAAAATAAATTACAAATACAAACCGTATAAATCTCACATGTAATACCTTAGTCCCACCGATAATACCGGCAACAGACAAACAACGCATGTCATTATTATTGAAGTCGACTTGTCCATGTGACTGAGGTATGGCGACGACAATTTGATCGTTAATACTTTCTTGTTTTAAATATTAATTATACTTTGTAGTCAATGATAATGATAAAAGTCTTAGAATGTTCTTCATTGGACTCTGACCAGGAATATGTAAACATTCAATTAGAGGAACCCGTCGTGTTAACGAGTATAAATTTATATTTGTTTAAAAGGTAGAAAGCATTCCCAACTCTAGTGAATGAATAAACCATATAATCATTTCTCTTTCTGGTGAAAAGAAATTTCACCAGATGTAGGTCATCCATAAAATACAAGGAACGAATTAAGAGGCACCAATACCATCTCTAAAACTGAAGTATGCACATTCATGAGGAGAAATCCTTTCTAGTACCCTAGTATTAATGTATCCCTTGAATTAAAACCCCTGAGAGAAAGAGCCCCGTTCATTCACTCGTCATCTGTGAGCTATTGATATCAACAACTTCCGCAAATACTTCCTGCAAAGCAACCAAATAGCGCCCGCTGTATACTGTTTCAGAAAATAGTGTTCACCATGAACCTACCTTGTCATGTGTCAGAATTCTAGCTTTCATAGGAGTTGCTAGTTTGTTAACAATGCTTTAGATCATGTCGAACTAAATGTAATGTTCTGAACATAAATGTAATCATTTGGGGTTATGACAACTTTGTTTGCTCATCCGAAATTCTTCATTTTCTACGTCCACCGCTACTGCAAATTTAAATTTAAAGCAATATGTAAGTTTACGAATGACTTTTTAATATTTTTGTAATACCATTCTAAATCAAAATAAAAACTATGAAGTATTTTTCCTTTTACAAAATACTCAACATTTTTCTTAAATCTGCCAAATATGTTTTTTCTTATATTTTAAGACTAATCAATACAAATATCAACCATTGCTACAATAGTAACAACATGTGAAGGATGAGAATTTTTAAACAGAGGGAGCGCGCCCCCTCGCTGTACTTTCTGACTGAAAAGTGCATACATAAGAGCGGTACGTGCCAACACCCCTCCGTCTCCTTCACTCATATGATTAACCTCTTGTTATCTATATCTAGGTATGTCCTTCCTTAAATATGGGATCAAAGATGCAACTACCATTGCTTGGAGTTCATTGTATCAAATAGTAAAAACCTTGGATGCTAGTTAGAGAGACATGTAAACAGCTGTAGTTGCTTAACGCTGAAAAACCAGGCCAGTGTTCGAATTCGTAGACATGTTAGACCTCGAATCGAGTCACATTGATATGATCACAAATGTGTCCCAAGCAGACGACAAAGTGCTGAAGTTTAGAAAAGCGCGCGGAACAAAAAACCGCGGAAGCATCCCATGCTTGTTAAATATGTGCTCGTATATTCAAGCATCGGATATCATACTGTTTTATATGATCGTCTGCTAGTGACGAGGTTGAATGTTTTGTGATATGATGAAGACATCGAAACGATAGACTCCGCGTTTTTAATCGAATCTTAAACTTGTCTATCATTTACAGGTGTGTTGAGACTTCTAGCGAGCAGTAATTGAACTGAGAATGGATGTAGGAGCGGTTTGAAGCGGGACGTATTCACCGAGAGATGCTGCTGAGAGGGGAGGGCAGAGGAGCTGGTAGACGGTAGAGAGAGGAGAGGCAGCGGGCGTGCTGTGCGGAGTATCGTGGGCGAGGTCGGCTAGCCGAGGGGGTTGATCTTTATTATGATGTCAAAAAGTTCAGTCTAGCTCGACACTGTCTCAGAATACCTGAATGTGGATCAATTTGATGACACGGCTTTCAACGCTCACAGCAAGACATCTTTCAGATTGCATTACTCTTAGAACCAGCGATACATTAACGCGATATTCCCGTCTACTTAGGGTTCTATAGGCGACCCGTTATCAGACTACAGATACATACTTTCAGTTTCTCCTGCCGGTTCTCCGAAGTATTTTTTTTATAACTTCTTATTTACAACTCAAGTTCATTACCCGGTCCTGTTGAGCCAGCGATTTGCTGACTGAGGTTATTTTAGGATTTAGTTGGCACGAACTTCCAAAAATGAGGATCCAACTCAGGCGATGTATTCAGTCACTCTCCGTAGTTTTGTTTCTTCTTCTGATGTTCCTGGACCAGTACGTGGTCTTTGCCAACAGAGCCAGGGCCAGGGCTAGGTCCAGCCCTAGGAGTAGGACTAATGAAAGGAGGACTCAAGAAAGACCAGCCTCGAGGAAAACTTCAACCATAAGCTTGAGCGCTGGAAATATATACCCCGAAATTTACAAGAATGGAAAGAAGAAGAAGAAAAGCGAGCCCAAAGCGGAGAAAAAGAAACAACCACCACACGTTATTATGATAATTGCGGATGACCTGGGTTATAACGATGTTGGATATCATGCAAAATATGGCAGATCTCTGATAAGAACGCCTAATATTGACGAGATGGCATACAGTGGAGTAAGGCTAGAGAATTATTATGTACAGCCAGTATGTACGCCTACACGGAGTCAGCTGATAACCGGTCGATACCAGGTAAGTCTCCTCCACATTTGCAACCCTTTTTTTGTTTTTAAAGTGGCGTATCCAGACATCGAAAATTGGAAAGGAATCCCCTTTTGCGTTGGAGACTAATAAGTTAGTAATATTGGCGGCTTCGTTTGACGGAGAGACCCTTCGCATGATTGTTGTTTTTGTTTGGGCATTGTTTTGTTTTAAAGCTTGGCTTTCATAGGGAAGGGGAGGGGGAGGGGGTTCCCCGGCTCCATCGTACGCTGGATACGCCAGTGCACTATTGATAGTTGTATTGAGGGTAGACAAGGCATACTATAGTATTACTTCCTTTTACCTAATTGATACCATGCCTTTCGCTTCCTCCCTTAAGTTGAACATTTCGTGGACAAATGCATTCGCTTGTTCAATTTTTGTTGGTGACCAATAACTGTCAATAATTTGTGTCCAATTCCTAAAACCACAATTCATGACAGGGTAAAAGTTGAACTAAAACTGAAGAAGTAACAATCAAAATAAAAGTATGTCACGTGGCATCATTAACTCCAGTCTTACTAGGCCTCATTTTTACTATAGGCCTAGTAACTTCATTGTCACTATCAAATACTATTAAGTTGCCCAATTTTCCATTTAAAGGTATTTTCATGGATTTCTTTCACTTTCTGTTTTTTTATTAAATTCAAATCAGCATATTGTTGGCCCGGAGTTCACATATATTACACTTTTTTCTCATAGTATCACATCTTAAGAAATCTTCTCGAACATGTCAAAATAGCATAAGCATGAATTGTGACATAGTAGATCAGATTGGTTTCTATTTTCTTGTATTTTATATTTATTAACATTTATTTTCTTCTCAACAGTACAATATGAAACACAAAATTATTTCAACATAGAGTATACAGTAAATAATTCAGATACGGAAGGAGGCGAAAACTCGGAAAGCATAGCTTGAGTTGGGAACGCCCATAATAATATATTTGATGAAATAGAAACTTCGTATATACATCAGCATATATTTCTAAATCCAATTGCATGCCCTACCGTGATATCAGAAAAGACAACCACAGCAAAAAGACTAAATGAATGAAAAGTTCAAGTCTACATTGAAAAATAATGATGAGAGTAATAATAATTGTACTAATTATAATGATATATTAGCTTTGTAATATGTCATTTCCACTTATAATCAAATGCCCGAGGCACCCAAAGCAACAACATCCCCTCCCCGCGCCCGCCCCGCCCCCCCCCCCAAAAAACCCCAAAAAACGCACACATAAACTCAGCAATGTATTTTTTGTTAGACTACATAGAACTTAAAGGTAAAGACCAGTATTGGTAACGCCCCAATTTCAAAAAATGAAATGGAAGCTCTCATTACCAATCATGTGAAAGAATATGTTTTGACTAATACATGATGATACACAATTTGCCGGGAAACCGCCTACTAATTCATATATTTGGTAAATTTGTTTCTCTCATGGTCCTGTGAGAGATATAGTGTAGTCCCATATACATCTTTCTGTTTATAGTGCTTGTAACTTTACGAAGAATGGGCCAAATTTCTTATCATTTTGATGATTCCAGAACCTTGCAGATGCTAGATGCTAGATGATCAACCTTTTCTGATCGATTCCACAACGTTTCTTTCACAATTCAATCGCATGACCATAACTGGTCTTTACCTTTAAGAACATCAGACATCGGTTATATAACAACATATGATAATAAATGTCTGGTCACTACACTTATAAAGCGGATAACGTTTCCCCTCAGAGCTTCCCTTAGACATGGATATTTACCTCAATTAAGTTTTCTAGTTTGACGTAACCAAGGCAACATGAGAATTAACATGCGGCACATTATGTGTTTGCA
Organism: Strongylocentrotus droebachiensis; assembly: GCA_035222895.1. NCBI lineage: Eukaryota > Metazoa > Echinodermata > Echinoidea > Camarodonta > Strongylocentrotidae > Strongylocentrotus > Strongylocentrotus droebachiensis. The sequence goes on along the minus strand of JAVYIG010000455.1, from coordinate 21,698 downwards.
TAGCACTTCCAGGAACACCAGGTCTGGCAATATTCTGATGATTTGGCAAATTGAAAACGACATACATTTACATCACTATAATCCTTCTTGCAATATGACAGAATTATTCAAGTTCTGCCAATAGAGAACGAGAAATTGAATCTAGTTATAATCGCAGCATGGGAGTAAACGAAATACAATTTCTATTCTAGATTCGGAGACAACATTAATACTCGTGTATGACTAGAGAAACTCTATTGCAATGTTAATACATGGGTTTGGGATTGGGGGTATATTGATATGTTGTCAGGATAGACTAAAGAGTGGTAACAAAAGGAAAAGGAGAGAAGAAGAAGGAGGAGGAGGAGGAGAGGAGGGAGGAGAAAAAGAAGGAGGAGGAAGAAGTGGAGGAGAAGAAGAAGAAAGAAGGAGGGAGTGAAAAGGAGAGAGAGAGAGAGAGGGAGAGAGAGAGAAGGAGCGAGAACATAAAACATGAAAGCATCACAAGATCGTAGATGTTATAACACATGTATTTGATGCTTTGAGTGGGATCGGGGAGGGGGTGCAAATCGTGTTTCAATGATAGCCGTGACTTGCATCATTGTGCATGAACAAACGTAACTTATATGGCTTAAAGTCAAGGTAGATAACGAGGTCAACGGAGGGATTTAAACACACGTTCATGACATGATTAAATTATCAAGGTTTCGGTAAGTGACATTTTGAATAGGTATTGTGGCCGGAATATTGCACACTCAAGCGCTGTTTACAATATCCGAGGCAAGATAATCATTGTAAAATTCTACGTTGACGAAATCATCATCGTGAGACAGTAGGCCAATATTGTGAACGCTATTCTGCTGTATCATGTAACTCCCAATGATAACATACAGAATAACCAATCCTGGTTTATTGATGATACACTTTCTCTGCCAAATGATATGAAAACCGGTAACATAATAACATGGCTTCGATGATAAAACTCGGTGTTTGTCTTGGCATCCTTTCTTTTATAATTTGATTTCAAACTTCATTCTCTTATCAATTTTTACAGGAGAGGACATAGCGACTTTTTTTTTATTTCTTTCCTATCTCGATCATCTGAAATGAACAGCTAAAAAGAGACCTATAGGAAACTAAAACAATGACAAGCGATTTTTTTGTTGTTGTTGTTGTTGGTACAAGCAGAGGTGGAATATATTTGGTATAGGAGTGAGACAACATTGTAATTATTGGATATGAAAAAGAATTTAAAGGAAGTGGGAATGATTTAAAGCAGAAGTATTAAGCATTTTCCATGGTTTAGACTGAAGTGACTAAATTTGCAATAAGTCCTCAAAATCGCTTTTCGAATTTCTGATGAAACAGTGAAACTCCATATTAAAACATTATAAAAATAATTTATTCTTTTAGGAAGTATTCGCCTTCTTTCGTTACATGTTTCCTCCGACTACCAATACATCGTTATTCAAATCGCACAAGCGTTTCTTCCAGTTTTACGGTACTGTTGTTAATTAACAAGAAAACTAGAAAAGTATTTTTACTTTGGAAAACCAGGGCTACTGTAGAGGTTGAGGTGTCGTGGTCTAGTGTGTACGTCAGTACGTCACCTCACATGGTTTGCGGTTCGAGTTTTCGGCACTTTCCTTTAGCAAGACATTAACTACGCTTGCCACTCTCCACCCAGGTGAAGTACATGGATACTTGGTAGGAATTAATTCCTTTAATACTTAATCACTTTACCATGGCGGCTCAGCTTCAGCCGGGGGTAAAAATGTCTTACTTGTTATTAAGCGAAGTAAAATATATTCATATTGTAGCTACGATATATACATGGACACATTATTGTTATTGTGCTTGCTTGATAGAAATGTTAAATGTTAAATGGGTACCCGGTAGGATGCGAAAGCTAATGTGGATAGATTAGCAAGTGTGCGCTTGTAAAAATGACGCCTGGCTGGAATGCTCCCCAGGGAGTGGAGAATGTGCATACATTGTGTGCGGGTAAGCCTGAATCCAATGACCGGGGTAATAATATACTTATTTGTAAAGCGCTTTGAGAGGGCCTCCGGTCCTGAAAAGCGCTATATAAGAACGAGCTATTATTATTATTACAGTATATGTTTCCATGGCATTGGTATTCAAGCATTTAGAAGAATTTCTTCCTATCCTGGACCCATTTACTACACCTGGGTGGAGAGTGGCAAATGAAGATTAATGTTTTACCATTACTGCCGCAGCTGGACTTGAACTGCAAACCATTGTGATTCCCAGACCACGACACCTATATCATTATATAGGCGAACTCTTTCAATGAGGAGAAGTGCTAATACACATTCTTTTTTTAGGAGTTATTTTAGGGAATCACTTTGTTTTCTAGATAAATCAACTCCACGTTATAGTGAAATCCTTTCCAAAACAGTGGTTGGTTGGAGATACCCTTTTCTACCCTTTTTCAGTGTTGATTTCAATTCCAAAAAAGAGTTGATCCATACTCCTCAAAATAACATTAAAACATAATGTACGGTACCCACTCAGTTCTAGTTTGAAGACCTAGGAAAAATCATGACATATTGGAGAGGTTTGGTTATCTTTTTCGTTTCTCTCTTTTTTCCTCTGTCGAGGTTTTTGGTTTCACATGTCAATCAAAAGCATTGTCTATACAATCCAATGGAAGTACTACCAATACTGTATTAAATATGAAAGTTGATAGAAATTACCGACATAGAAAAAAACGAGACCAAAAAACTCAAAAGCTTAAAATCTACATATTTACATTGTTTCAAACAACTTCATGTACCAAGTACCGTTTTTAGTGTATTTAAAATGATGTTATTTCTTAAAAATAATTATGCAGAGGATCTAAAAGACGCGGACAATACCCCTTGCGATGCTAACTAAAATGTGGATACGTAGCTATCATGTTAATTTTTTCAGGAAATATAATATGATGATCTTGATATTTAGAACTCTTTTGTTGTCGATTTAAAGTTGTTTACCAGGAAACCGCTTCAAGTTTGTCCCTCGAGAAACATGTAAGCTGCACGAGAGCGGTATGTGTGCCTCGATTCAAACTGTTGCTTTGAATCAGTTTGATTCAAGTCTGTCATGTTTGAAATGTGCTGACTGATAGGGGCATGTTGGAGAATAGAAGGTATACTGCTTTGAAATACATTATCAGTCGTTAAACTTTCTCAGCATATTAGTTTAAAGCAATCCTTCTACGACCAATGCATATTAGAATAACATCATGTTGAACTTTTAAGGACACATGTGCAGAGTTATGAACAATTCATCGTTTGACATTCCAGAGATTTATAAACAATTTTTTTTCTTTGTTATACTTGAAAGCGTGCATTCTTACAAACAAAATACCACAAACGTCATGCTATGGTGACTCTTCATTCATACTTGTGTCAAGTAAGACTATACAAATATATAGGTGCGAAGTCCCGTGGTTTCCAAAGCGATATCAATAGCAACAAAAACACACCTTTAGAAATAGCGATTATCACACAATATCACTTTATGCTTCAAAAGCTATTATACTTCAAAGATACGATGTCCCTTTTGCAGCCAACGTCAAATTCTGTAGAACTTTGCAGGAATTATAAATATGTCATTTATGTCCTATCTGTGAAATTTAAACGTTAGCAGTGTCCTAATATTCAAATTATGCAAGGAAACCCGCGTTTACCTGCTAGACTTCACTGTCAGACACTATCGAGTGACTGACTAGCTTTTCTTCTTCTTTGGTAATAACATACATACAATGAGCTGTAAAGGGTACATGAGCATTTGTGTACATCAATAACCCACTTCTTGTAATGGCCTAAATTAAACTGATTGAATCTTTGCGCAGCATAAAACGTACGAGCATTCGGTACTATAGTCTGAAAATCAGACTATTACGATTCGACATTACTAATGGTCGTTATTTCCCCACTTAAAGACATTTTCACCCCCCTTTTTTTATGGAAGTTTTAAATTAGTATTTATTTTCAAATGCCGTTGGAATTTAACCCTTTCATTTTTTGGCCTGCAAATGGGACATAGTACCTTTAATAGTGTTCTATATCTTATATGAAAATAGCCCGAGACAACAGTTTGGAGGCCCGGGATATTTGAAATGTTTCCATTTTCAAATTGTTAATTTTCTTGATCGACCGTGTACCTGAGGTTTCAATAAGCACCTGCAATCGTATCGCTTGTTAGTGTCTCGCTCTCTGGTTCTAAAAATTGTTCTTCATTCTGTCAAAGTCACACTCTGTTCTGTGAACACTTCGTTTACCCCAATCATTTCTGCCTATTCCTTTACTATCTTGTTTTCCATTTCTTTCATATTTCCGCCTCTGTGGTGAATGAAACTTCAGGTTATTTCCGGGTGAATTATCCCGGTGGTATTCCCTGATATGGTGTCTTTTGACAATGAGAATAGGTGAGGATAAAGTCACGTTAGGGGCGCCGTAAGCACGTTCGACCACACTCGATATCTGAGAATATTTGTGAGGAAGATAGGAGTGGAGGCGTGAGAGGTGCTAGAAAAGGACTCACTGAGGTTGAATGTTGAGGCCGAAGGCACAGAAGGAGGGGGACATGAGGGAGAGAGAGAGAGAAAAAAAAAAGAAGAGAGAAATAGAGAGAAGTTGAAGAAAATGGGAGAGGGGAGAGGGAGGGAAAGCGGTAAGAGGAAATATGAACAGAGAAAGCAAGAGCGATCGAAAGAGAAGGGAGAGAGAGAGAGAGGGGGGGGGGGGGTGAGGTGTTATAGAGAGGAAAAGGAAAATGACCCAGATGTGTATGTATGAGTAAGAGATTTGGAAACTGAGAAAAAGACAGAAAACGTTCAAGCGAGATATATGATAAATCGAGAGAGAGAGAGAAAAGTTCCTGATTCTTATTTCATCCTCCGCCCCCCCCCCCCCCCCTCCGACAAAAAAATATCAAGAATTGAAGACGGGCGGTCCTGCTGTTCCTGCAATGATCTAACCTTGACATATATCTGGAGGATAGACCGTATCATGGTAGGATCCTAGTTGAGAATGAAAAGTGTCCAGTTCTTTGCCCTTTTTTATTTTCTGTTTGCTTAATTTATTGAGAACAATCTAAGGCTAGTGGGGATTTTGAAATAAATTATTAGTCTTTAAACATGAAATAGAAATAATTATTTCATACTGAAAATCAAAAATGTGTATTGATTTTAAAATGTAAATGGGTCTTTACTTTCTGACTTCTTTGGTCTTTTTTTAAAACATTTGTTATCCAGTTTCAATATTTCCATGTGAATTTATTTGCATTTTAAAAAACATAGAATTAAATAATATTTAGGGAAGTTTTCAAAAAGGTACAAGCTGTAATAATACACCATTACGAAATTTTGGTTCCCATTTGTTGTTATAGAGATGTCGTAGTCTAGTGGAAAAGTCACGGGACTGTGGATCGCAAGGTTCGTAGTGCGAGTCCCACCGAGGCACGTATGTCTTTATATAAAGAAAAAAAAACTGTTATCTACATTTGCCATACCTGACCTGGGTTCGGTAAATGGGTACCTTGCAGGAATTAATTCCTTCATTTTGACGGGGTAATAATAACATACTGTAGAGCACCAGAAGTGTCAAGTTTGACAGACACGAGTGATATACAAGAACCCAATATTATGATGACAATGCGCTTTATATTTTAGTCTCTTTCCAGTGTGATTCATTCAACTTCTCATGTTAAATGAGCTGAAAGTTTATTTCTTAAACAATAGTGAATGATAACATTTAGTGAGGTACAAATCATTGCAGCCCATTGCAGAAAGATAGTGGCAATGGACCGACGTAGAGGGCGTCTGAATTTATCCTCTTGAACTGCACTGTAAGCCAGTGCATCAACTGAATTGAAAACAGGAGCAATATTTTCCATTGGAATTGGCCATTCTATATATGAGAACCTTTTTGTTGAGACAACTTAAAGATATCTAAAGTCCCTATTATCCATGTTCTCCGTGATATTTCTTGGAAAGTGCAGAATAAGACACTTGTACCGCCTTCCCCAAAGACCAACAGTAACTTCATTTTGACAAATCACCGTCCAGCAGGTACGGCTCTGAGTCTATCGGCAATGTTACTTTAAGAGGAATCTCATCATGGGTCTTCAGAGTCAGACTAGGAGGTGTTGTTAAAGGGCAGCCTGGAGAATTGCCAAGGTATACGGAAGCTGGTATGGTATCGTCTGCAATTATCAGTTACAGTGGTTACCAAAGTGGCCTGGACGTGAACCCGTCGAGACGGACTCGTATCAGACGATTGACCTCAGAATCCTCCTCGACAAGTTATTGTGACAACGGGACTTATGAGTGTCCTAAGCCTAAGGGGCAAAAGATGCCCCCCAGTGGTATCAAAATCCCTTTTTTACTTATCGCAACGCTTGTTTTTAATTTGTGAACAAACCGAATACTTCCAGGAAAATGGAAGCTCATCACCTTCCTAACCGTACTCATCTAGGCAGTTCAGAACCATTCTTTTGATTCTTCAATCGTGATCATTCTTGTTACTTCACAAGACTCTGAAGGGGGGGGGGGACTTACCTGTGGGTCCTAATGAGATATTTTGATACCGGGGCCGGGGCACGTATTGACCCCTGTTTCAGGTTCAGACCCAGTAATGCAGTGTTGTTGGATCGATCGGAGGAGACGGAGGCTGTTTCCACTTGCGCCATAATGGCATGATTAGGCGTACAGTCCGTAGTCCTTCCAACACTAGGTCTGATGAGACATAGAACACTGTAGCAAAGCCAAATGGTCCGATGCACACACCACAACCCTAGCTTATTCCCTCAAAAGAAAAAAGAAAAATTAAAAGATTGGTCCTGTGGTATTGTTAAACTCAATTCGATCCGTTGCTATTGAATGAGGGCCTAGTATATGGTTGAGGTTAACTTTAGGTTTATGGTTAGGTAGGGTATTAGGTTTAGGCTTTAAGTTGGGAATTCATCTAGTTTGTGACAATCGAACAATTGTCGTCTCCAGCATGCACATGACTTACATTCTTTTTAGAGGGGCCTCTCTCACACACCTTACACAAAGTCAATTATGTTTCGAAAGTGCCATTTCAGTGCCATATTCTTTGTTCCATGCAAATCATTATTGGATTACGTAATGCGCCATTATTTACATGTTAGCAAATTTCAATAGGTGACGCACAAGGCTTTTGAAATCGCTTAGGTTGATTTTTTTCGAAAGTAGTTGCTATATATCGTGTCATCTTTCAGACAGCACTGGAGTTAGAGTAGACACCAAAAGTAAAGACAGAAGAAGAGGAAAATTCTTGTTCCACAAATGGCACAAGTTATTCACAACATTTGTCCAAATGTTGTATACCGTGTAAAGAGTATAATAGTTTTCCATGTGTGGCAATCCCCTAAATCTTTCTAGCTTTCAAGGTTGCTCAGTTGTGCAATTAACCTATCGAATGTCTTTATTAAGGAAGATACCTCCCTCCGATTCGTTTGACGTTGGTATTGTAGGCTATAACATGTTATCGTGCATAACTGTACCTATATCCATATAGGGAGCAAGTAGCTATATTTTGTGTTTAAATCATACACGGGAACACAAGTCTCCGTTGATGTAAATGGCTAATTGCACTTCCAGGGGGTGGTTGTCACACAAAGGTAACGAGCTGACAAACTGAACGAGGGTAATAAATAGGCTCACGATATCCGACAAACTATTAAGTTGTATCGACACAATATTATGATACAATGTTGTTTGCTAGATTACAAAGAAATGCTTAGGAAAGCAGAACGGAGAACAGCAAAAAAGCTTGAGCTCAAAATGTTTACCTTTATCCATAAATCATGAAACTTTGACTTTATGCTCTCAAATCTGTTTTCAAAATGTGGATCATGTTCCTCTTTTTTTTATCGAAAAGTGCTGACTTCGCTATGATTGTGGAACACAATACGAACCAAAAGAGTATTACCCAATTTCAACGAGTATTGTATTCTACAGATGTCATAATGTAGTTATAATTACCTTGATATTGGTTGGATTATGGGATTGCCTCACCTTCCGACTGTCATTAAGAGGAGTAATTTCCCGTCATTTGGTTTTGTTTGACGGTTTAGAGACACCATAATCTCTCTGGCACTTAAAAGATTGAGAAACTAGAAAGCAATGAACGCAAGTCGGCTTCTTTCAATCGGCAAGACATATGAATGCTAAATTCCATGTTTAATGACATGAAACGGTGTGGATGATTGGAGCAAATTGAGCGGATTTTATTTCGTGAATGTATCCGAGGACAATCAAAACCCCTTTTCTTTGACAAACATATTTTTTTCTTCTCATGTGCTACCTTATCATGAATAGTCCTACATCTGGGACGGCGTCTGTAAAAGAGAGAGATATTTAATCCCTTGTTCGTTTCCTTAGTAGCGCTACCCTCCCTTCCCTTCATTCGATTCCCCAGTCCAGGAGATTGCTTTTATTTTCTTCAAATTGGATTGGCTGTTTAACCATGAGTTTCTCTTGGGGGGGGGGGGGGGGGTGCGAGTCATGCCACACATCTGTGCCCCCTTCCCCAGTAATTATGGCCACCTATTCATGTGTTTATTTTTGAGGCCATGTAGGCAACATTTGTATCAAGTATTGTTGCGTTTTGGCATTTCCGCTGTGCTGTCCTTGATTCTGCTTTGTAATGGTATTGTTGTGATATTTCCGGAGGGATTTTAAGGAGTTTTTTCTTTGTTAAAGTAGATATTCATTGATTTTAAAAATGAACTTTATTTTCATTATTACAAAGGTGAAACTTTGATTGGACAAGGTTATACAAATTCAATGCTTGGAAACATTCGAAGTAATGATTATTATGAATTACAAAACGCTTAAATACGGCCCCGGCATAGCACCTAAATAGCTCTCTGAATGCTGCTGAGATGTGTGACATCACAGGATGGACATGATTTGCACAAGCAGAAAATGTCCCATGACATCTCACACATTTTCAGTGCCTGTTTTGTCATTTTCTCTTACTTCACTACAGACAGGCTAAATGCACTATGAACATGACTTACATAGGAAGCGGACAAAATATACAGTTCCTCATGTAGACAAAGGAACATCCCTTCACTGCTATTATGTACAAATGTGTAGAACAGGTGTTACATGCATATTCACCTTTTTACATAATAGCAGTGAAGGGATGTTCCTTTGTCTACCTGAGGAACTGTATATTTTGTCCGCTTTCTTTGTTCGTCATATTCATAGTGATGTTTAATTTATTGTTTCACTCTGAACCCCGCGCACGGTATTTTTTAATTAAAAATGCATCGATAACAAAATAAAGGAATCTGTCGCTTGTAAAGAAAATAAGGCGCTATTGTATTTTCAGCTGCATGTACATCGCGGTATGTTCGGCGTTTCAAGAGGGAACAAATGACGTCCATGTTGTATCATTCCATTTTTTTTAATTTGAAAGTCTGGTTTCTTTGATTGTTAATTAACCCCTATCCCGTGTATTTACAAACAAAATATTTTAATTATCAGAATTGGAATGGTGTGAAATGCCATCACATTTATACTAAACTCATTAATTTTTTAGAAATAATAGCATTGCAATTATGGTCATTTTTTATAAGGTGTCGTCTGCTTGGGCAGTATTGATGCATTATGTAACGTTTTTAAAACATCGTTATTTTTCTGGCGAATCTGTCGTATATATCCCAGATGCTATGGAGATGTTTTTTTAAATATTTTCATAAATCACCCGATATGTAGTTGGCCTAAAACTTGTACGATGGCCATCTGTTATCATACCAGTTTCTAGTGATACATTATTTGACATTATTTGTGATTTTCTTTGAACGTCCACTTAAACTCTTGATCTGTACATTTTAAAACATGATAATATGCTGGCGCATCAGTCCGTCTGAAGTAAGCTAGTTCATTAATGTTATATGTTTTAGGCAAATAATACTATATATCCATCAATTTCAACACTTCAACAACCGGAAAGTTCGTTGCGGTCATATCATCGTTGCGAAATTATGGAGAGCGCCTGGTTTTCCGTTTAAAATTGTAACTGAGGCCTTTCAACCCATGTCAATGGTTTGAACAGTTGTTTGTGAAACTCTAGTTTAAACATGTTTATTTGAGGTGAATACCAATGTCAATTTCTTCGGTGGTAGTTGTCGTATTGCCTGATTATCGGAAGATTCGTCAAAAACCTGAAGCCTGCATGGACAACAACAATATAGGCAATGGGTACCGGCCAATGTTGAGGGGAATTATAATTTCAGGGGACTTAAGAAGAGCACTAAATAGTGATGCGACTGCACTCATGACCGAACATTTTATAAAGACCAAATTATTACTATAATCATAATTATCCATTATAAATATGCAAGGTGAAGTCATTTTGAGGGTAGTTTTCCTGAAGGGGCAGTCGCCTCGGCTTGAGATTGTTGCGAAAGGGGCAATATAAATTGTCCTATGGATGGTTGTTCGGGGGGAGGGGGGGGGTAGCTTTTCAGGAGTACATACACATTCCGAAGTAGTATACTTTGCGGATTGTACATGTACTCGGCATACTTTAGAATGGTGGCATCTCTTTGATGTTGTTAGTTGTGGATGGGGGGGGGGGGGGGGCGGGGGGTGCAAGTTTATAGGATTTTTAGAGATGATTAATTGCCCGACTGATTTTTACTTATTCACGACCTACGCCTACCTATCCACTACATTACTACATAATGGAAAATGACCAGGAGCCTGCCGAATAGTTTGAGGACACAGTGAAAAGAAAACAACTGTACAATATACAATTTACACCTATTTCTTTCGTTTTCCAGCAGATATTCGTTAGGTTTCGTTAATAAAACTATAATCGTAATTTGTCCTCGTAAGCAACGGGTAGGGTGCCTTGTGCTGCTGGTAAGATACGAATTGCACCTTTGTTTGACCTTTCTGAGGTATGGTGACTCTTTACTCTTGGTGACTCCCGTGATGTTGAATGAACAGTGAAAGTGATGAAGAGGAACATGCAAACACTGATTCATCATCACTCGTGAGCAAACATAAGGCGTGACAGTTGGCTGACCCCTACGATTAAGCCAATGTTTGCCTTTCCTTAGTTCTACTCCTTTCTCAATCCATTACCCGCCTTTCAGCCCTCTCTCTATTTCTCTCTGTCCTCTATACTATTACTATTAAGCCATTCTTTGTTCCCATCTAAGCGTTCCACATTGTTCATTCTTTTTTTCACAGTGTATTTCCACACTTTCTTCTATGTTTGCCTTTTCCATTCTCTTCTACTTCATAGACTAGTCGCACATTCCTTATTTCTCTGTGGGCTCTCCTGCGTTTAAAATTGTACATTTGTTTAGGGTGATAATGTCTTCTTCCAAAATGAAATAAAAATCGAGAAAGCTTACAAACTATTTAACCTCTGTACTAAAACTCGACGTACCCTATAACTCCTATATATATATACGTGTATTTTGATGTCTGCTGTCATTATCAGACTTCGTGAATTCTACCGGAGGAAAATACCTCCTGAAGTTACCAAAATACACAGAGATACAATCGAAACATTATTCCCGTACGCTAATGCCAATTCTCGTCACACAAATCAACCCCACTGCCCACGAGACCGACATCCTTATAGACCGACCATGTCGGTCTTGCGGCATTCTGACAGCTTTCTTGATGGTTCACTACACAGACCGGCATATTCTATCCTTCCTTTAGTGTTTCTTTGTTCTTTGTTTTGTCGATCTCGTGGACCTTTTGAAACACCTCCCCCACCCTCCCCACAACCAGTTGCCGGATACATTCGCATGTCATTTTCCAAGTAAGCCGGTGCCACATCCCCCACCCCAATTATTCCAGTGCCCTCTCAATGGATGGGCACACGGTACGTCATTGTCCGTGGTATCATGTTGTAAACGCTATCCCTCACTTTGAAAGTATTGTCTTTCCTTGGAATAACCCTACTTTTAAGCATGTTAAGGACGATTAAATGATCAAACCACTATCGACACTAAAATCAATTGATATCAAATCAGGTTTCTTCGTTCGTGCTAACATTATACCACTATGATGGCACAATGCTCCTTTTGTCTCAGTCAGAGAAGGGAGGACTGTCAAAACCGATATTGAAACCAAGTCTTCTACGACAATTACATTATCTATCTCCATATTAGGTGTAAAACTTCAAAGGCAAACGCTAAAGAGGTACTATCTATGCAGGTTTTATGTTTGCAAAAAGGAAGAAAAGAACTAGAATGTGAGGTAGATAGCGCTTAGACTTCTGCTACGTTTACACTATGTTCCCGGCGGCCACGGCAGCCCCGTTTGCCCGAAACGTAGTACGCCGTGGGATTTAGACCAATTTTATCTCTGGATTCAAGTTTTGTTACGTCTTGCCAAGTTTTCTCACGGTCTACCACGGTATCCGTGACGGGCCGTGGGGGGAAGGGGATGCTGAGTCCCGGAGGCTCCAAGGCGCACTACGGTTCGGCCCGCGTTCTACCACGGATGCCAGAACGTTCCCTCCCGGCCCGTCACGTTCTGATGGGGTCCCTCACGTTTCCCACGTTCTGATCAAGGTCTGACACGTTTTTCACGTTCTGTCAAGGCTTTGTACGGATGAAACGTGGACGCAGGGCAGCTTTGGAGCACGTTTGTGCCGGCGGTATAAAAAGAAGGTCTCCCAAGCAATAGCAATCATGGTATTCTAAGACCTCGCGTTGTGTCAGACCGTAGTAGAACGCAACGCGCCGTAGCGTGCCGGGCGCTTAAACCGTCCCACTACGGACCACCCCCAAGTTTTGTTACGGCCTATTACGGACTGTCACGTTTTGTTACGTTCACCCCGGTTTATTACGGCCTACTAGGTTTCTCATCCGCACCGTGACTGCCGTGGCAAATTTTTTGACAGTTTAAAAATCTGACACGGTATCCACGGCAATCACGGCCTGTCACGTTTGCCCATACGGTCCCCCGCGTTGTGTCACGTCAAGCCCGTTTCGTCCACGGTGGCCTGAAACGTGGTTGCCGTGGCCGCCGGGAACATAGTGTAAACGTAGCATTCGGTGGTAAGCGCTTTCTTAGTAACGTTTTTATTATTATGTTAATATTAGATGAGAAGAAAAGAGGATCAATTGATTAATGACTTTGAGAACGACTGGTGCTCTTTTCTGTTTGAAAAGACAGTGAAGTCACTGTCACTGGATTTAGTTTACGTGAGATCAGAATACATTTTGGAGATTTCATAGAAACGCACATTTCAATTTGTTATCGTTCATGATGGCGAAAAAAAGAAGGACACAATACAGAGATAGAGAGAGAGGGAGAGATAGAGAGTGTGTGTTTATGTGTGTGTGAGAGAGATTGAGAGAAAGTGTGCGAGAGAGAGAAGGGGAGAGAGAGAGAGAGAACAAGAGAGAGAGAGTGTGTGAGAGAGAGAAGGGGGGGGGGGAGAGAAAAAAACAGATTGCCTTTTTATACTTCGTGTTTCCGTTGTCATATTCAACTGACGATGCAACATTTCTGAGATGCCTTGAAAATGTTCGGCGTACATTCGTTACCAATTTGTCATGCTTGAGACTTTCTTTCCTGGTATTGACCTGTGATGTTAAACATTGAAAATACCATCTCTCAACGCTTCCACCCACCTCAGGATAATTCTACACGTGTTTTTACTCTCGGTCTGTGCTCTAAAAATAGCCTGACAATGAACTACAAGCATCTCAAGGTCAGGCTAACGGTGACAATCGTCATCTTTGTAGCCGATTTTGGTGGAAAGGAACTTTTTCATGAAATGACTAAAAAAATACTGAAAGAGAACACTAATGGAATGATTTTCGCCGCACCCTTATTTCCTTTTTTGTTGTTGTCAATACAGACCATACAAAAGAACACAGAATGATGATGAGGCCTATTGTACTTTTTAAATCCTCCAATCTGCTCCAATATTTGCGATCTTTGCTGAATTCAAAGATCCGAGAAGCTTTTCAAATTGTTATATATTTCCTGCAATCGATATGACTTGTTAAAAAACATGTGAGTAACATAATAGCTGTATATGGAAAACGAGGCCCGACATGCAGTGGCGAAGTCCCAGGGGGGGGGGGGACCACGGGGCATAATCTTCCATTCAATGGCGATAACAATTTTAAAATAAAATAAGAAGTAAAAGAAAAGGGATGAAGGGGGTGGGGGGGGTACTTAAAGAATCATGAAAATAAGACGATACGACCCTCTTCTACTCCACCCCCAGTCAATGATCCTTGTTAATGTTTACTTCTTCATGGAATGAGATCACACCCCCCCCCCACTCCATCCCCACCTCCCACCAACCCGATGATGCCAGTGTCCCCTTATTGTTGTGGCCCCGATATGGCACTTCATACATTTAAGAACTTGATTTTCTAAGACGAAAGGCGACGACAATGATAATGGTGATGAATGATGATGGTTTGACGACATAAACAATAATAGAATAAGATGCAATGATTATGGGACAGTGTTTTTACAATTTGTTTCTCTTTGCCATAACAACCAATATATTTAAAGCCTTTGGCCTTGACAAGTTAAAGGGGTTTATTGATATTTTCACTCTACAAGACATTTTCCAAAGTTTCTCACGGTGATCATAGCCTCAATATTTTGATACGTGATAATAGCGCTCATTTTTATTTGAAAAGTCATTTCTTCAAAAGTGATCTTCATCTTAGATTAAAGATTAGTTTCGAGTAAGGGCATTGTGTTTCAGAAAATGACTTTTGTAGATTAAATTAGCTGTGAAATTGGCTTTGAACTCGTATTTCACCGTGACCAATTCTCGAACCGATAACATGAGTGTCATTTTCCTCTGCCGTTGGTTATTTCATCCATTATAAGCCTATTCCGATGTGTACGGCAGATATGGTTCGCCTTGCAGATTCGGAGTCATCACCAGATACGTCCGGCTTATTATTGTTGCTTTTTGTGAGATATCTCTTCCCAATCACTTAAAAGAGGACCAGGTTCGATTACTATTATGTAATAGATTGATTTTATAGCTCCCTTATTATCATTAATGCGCAGCGATGTAACTTATATGATTTGTATGTATGTGTTCTCGTTGTGACGATACAATGTTAACAATGATTCCATCCCGTAATCAATAATCTACCCCCCCCCCCCCAAAAAAAAAAAAAAAAAAAAAAGAGAGAGAGAGACACACACACACACAGAGGCATCCGCCGGGCACATTCGATGCTCTAACCGAATTGTTGAGTGACTGTAATCCGCCCGGTTGCGTCATTTTTTCTGCGGCACAGATTGGAGTTTAAAAAAAAAGAGGTGTTGATTTAACCCTAACTCTAACCCTAACCCTAACCCTAAACTTTCCCATAGGCTCAACACGCACCTAACCCCAACCTGTGCCGCCGAAAAAATAACGTCCCGGGTACCATATTTGCTGGACATGGCCAATCTCTTTCTCAGCATGTCTATGATCTAACATTTTGAATATTTTAATCAAGTACAATATATTTCTGGACACTCTGTATATTAATTTATCTTGGATGATTCTTTTTCTTTTGTTCATTCTAGATTCATACTGGAATGCAACATTTAAATTTATTCCCCGGTAGACCGTGCTGCCTCCCCCTGGATGAGACTACTCTCGCCACAGCTTTGAAGAAACAGGGTTATTCCACTCATGCCGTGGGGAAGTGGCATCTCGGTTACGCCTGGAAGGATTGCTTACCGAGTAGGCGTGGTTTCGAGTCGTTCTTCGGTAAGTGCTGGTCACGTGATATTTTGACATGGTGGCAACAGAGGCAAGGTTTTTTTTATCTTGCAAGAGGATTTTTTTTTTTATATTGAAGCATTAAAATTAATTAAAGGACAGCTACCGCTGGGACTCTTGGCCCCATTTCACAAAACTTGTCAGCAGTGACAAATTACAGTTTTTGTTATAAGCTAGTGAAATCCTTGCTTCTGATTGGTTATCAGCAGATTCGTCACTGATTTTTGTCATTTGTCATTGAAAAGAGGCTTTGTGAAACGGGTCCCTGGTCAACTTTACATAGAGGAACATGTCTACTATAGGACTATCTCTATTATTCCCAAGACAACTAGGACAACAGCTTGCTATAGTTTGGAAGGGATATTTTGTTAAAATGGGGCAAACCACATGTGGTACCACTGAGGAGAGAGCTCCGATGCTTTCCTTTTTTTCGAGGGCATAGTTGAAATAGGATGTTATCTTTCCAAATGGTGGTGGTGGTGGGGTGGGGGGGGGGGGGGGAGGTGTTAGTTATCCGGACATTTTTCATGTTTTATATGTTTTACTTTTTCAGAATTATTTATTCAGTTTCCCCCCCCCCCCCCCCCCCCCCCCCCCCCCACCCTCATCTCCTGTTTCTCGTGCCATTCTTGCATATGAATGTCAAGAGAGGTCAATATTGTATCTAAAGTGTTACCAGAAATGGGTTTCATTTTATATCAGTCAAAAGAGGTCTTCCTAGCTACATTGGATCCCCGTTTTTTTTCCTAAGCCGGAATGGACGATGTTCGGCACCCTGGTATTCACAATCAGTATCAATTCTCAGAAACGTTAAAACTATAGTCAGCCTTGGTTCCTGTATATACAGTAGGCCAATATCATCCGGTTGCCATTTTGGTGACCCCATGCCCTCGGTATACACTGTCTAGTCAAAATTTAATTGACATTATCTATTGTATCATTTTTCATTGATTGTCGATGAAGATTATGTGTAGACGCGGCTGATATTATAAGAAACAGCAAGATGTCATCCATGTCCTGGAACTAGGTCATGGATGAAATATTAAATCGAATACAAGTTAGGAAATTTAAAAACATAATGCAGGTTATTTAACTATTAAATCGAAGGCCTCAAAATGTAGGTCAGAATGTAGTCGTCGTGAAAATAGTTGCAGAAGGATGTTAGATGTTGTGGAGATAACATTTTTGCGATTATTTTCGGTGACTTGTGTAAACCATCTATGATTGAAATAATTATTTCACTTTCCCAGCGAGGAAAGGCTTTCGGAGAAGTTGATTTTATGATTCTATGACTTCCTATTAGTCATTCTGAAGTCATGGATACAGACTGGAAAACATTTCCCAATCTTTTTGCCAAAATTTGTTTCCCTACCAAAAGATATTCATTATCTGGAATATAAATGCACTAAGTTCTTTCTAATCTCGTAAAATCTTGTAAAATGCACCATAATATTTGTTTGAATATTAATTCAATCCGGTAATGATAGTTTCATGAGAAATCGCACATTTGTAACTAGAAAAAGACACATGACGAGGCAAAAGAATGATTATTGGTTGACTATTTTATTTACATAAACTAAGCCTACGCCACCCTATTGCGGATAATAATTATATTATATTGACTGGGCTTGAGGGGTATATCAGATATATTGACCAAGTTAAGATCATATTGCCCCGAGTCGAAGACGAGGGCAAATGGTCTTAGCGCGGTCAATATTTCTGATGTACCCCGAAAGAAGCACTGTCAATATAATTATTATTACCTAAACAAGGCATTTTAAGCAAATTATTGATAGGGGCCTATACAACTTTGGTATCAATCTTGATTTTTTACTCCCGTCTGTTTGCCGGTCCATCTGATTTCAGGTTATTCAGGCAGGTATGTAATTGTGACGTAACAATGATTGTTACTGTGTGTAATTGTTACGTAACAATGATTGTTATCGCGCGTACACTTTAATGCCTACACAATACTGCGCGTAAAGCGCACTGACAAGAAGACAGAGTGGAATATGGCTCAATATTGCCCTCTGATTTAGTACAGTGGTCTACGGGGCAAACCGGAAGAGGGCAATATGGCAAATATTCACCGCTCCGGTTTCATATTCGGAGCAGTGTGCAAAATACGACTTTTTATTTAGCAGCTAAAATGCCTTGTATAGGTAATAATTAAGAATATTCATGTAAAGATGTTATACACGGACAGTTTTGAATCATGTTTATCTAAGTTGGTGTATGCTAAAATTAGACATTGATGAAAAACTGGAAAGCTTGTGTCTCTAATATCCTTGCATTTGATTTTGCTTTTCGAGTGAATGTGTCTGTACAGGTGAGTGTCGTATTACATCTTACAAGAATTTCATCCAACAATTTTCTCACTTTTAGGCTTGTTTACATTTTTACTCACCAGGTAATATTATGGCTCAGCAGATCACTGGTCTCACAATAAGACTGCTCTCTTCGGCGATAAATTGGTTAATGGGCAAGTCCATGTACTACAATGAAAGAATATACTGGAAACACGAAGGAACCTTCTCTACTACACTCTACACCAACAGAGCAAGACAACTCATTCGAAAACAACCAATAAATAAGGTGAATGTTTACACCAAAATTTGGTTTTGGTAAATGTTATACAAAAATTATCATATGTTCACCAATTGGTAATATCTTGGAGTTACTAAACGTAACTCCATGGTAATATCTAATGAGAATCCACAATGACCTACAGAAAACAGTTTAATGGAATACTCATAATAACTAATGATAACAATACTACTAGTAATACCAATAATAAAAATAGCAATAATAATGATAATGATAATGATAATAATAATAATAATAATTAGAATAATAATAATAATAATTTAGTACAAACGAAATACGGGAACTCCTCAGGAATAGCACTTTCCCATTGCAGAGTAAAAGAGCAATTCAGGTTCATTAGCTTTCCCTAGTTTGCTTTTATTGTGTATTTACATATTCAACTTGGTTTTCCTTAACGTAACTCATTAGGATTAAATTGAAAATATATTTAGTGGTGGTGGTGGTTATTTTACCCGACAGCTAAGAAAGCATAAATGCTTGTAAGTAAGCAACCAAACGGCCGATAGCTTTAGGTCTTCTCCGAGGGACCTGACAATGAGGTTTCATGCCTTACCAAAGGGTTGGTTTCGAACCCGGGTCCCCGGATTACGAGACCACTGCTCTACCGACTGAGCTATTGACTATAGATGTGAAGGTCGAGGGTTGGAATCCCGATACGGCACTAATATCCTTTGGCAAGATATTAACCTACACTTGCTACTCTCCACCCAGGTGTCAAATGGGTACCCGGTAGGAAGCGGCCGTCATTATTGGTCAAACAGCTTGTGAGCGTCAAGTAACGCCCGGCTGGAATGCTCCACAGGGAGTGGAGATTGTACACACAGTGTGTGCGGGCAAGCACTGAATCCAATGACCGGAGTAATAGTATATTTGTAAAGCGCTTAGAGACATTTGTATTAAGCGCTATATAAAAATTAAATATTATTATTATTATTATTATTATTGCGCCTCCTCAAAATTGTTCATTGCTTTTAAATTCTTACTGAACCAACGAAACAACATATCATTTTCTTTGTCATCTCCCTTAGCCATTGTTTCTCTACCTGTCCTATGAGGCCGTCACACACCACTCAATGTTCCCGAACAATACGCCAAACCTTACGAGGGTATCATCCACAACTCCAAGCGACGCAGGTACGCAGGACTAGTCAACATCCTGGATGAAGCGGTCAAAAATGTCACAGAGGCACTCAAATACAACGGTCTTTATGATAACAGCGTCATCATATTCACTACAGGTTAGACATAACATTTCATGTTTTAACACAGCAGTAGTAGAGTTGTTTTTTTTATAAACCTTTAAGGTACTATGTCCCATTTGCAGGCCAAAAAAATGAAAAAGTTAAATTCCAACTGCATTTGAAAGATAATACTAATTTAGAACTTCCCTAAAAAAGGTGGGGCTTGAAAATGTCTTCAAGTGGGAAAATAACGACTATTAGTTGTCAAATCGACTTTAGGGCTATAGAGCCCAAAAGTATTAGTCTTGATTTTCAGACAATTGCACTGAATGGTCATACGTTTTACGCTGCGCAAAGATCAATCAGTTAATCTTGGCCATCACAAGAAGTGGGTTATTGATGTAGACAAATGCTCATGTACCCTTTACAACTCTTTTCATGTATGTTATTACCAAAGAAGAAAAAAAGTCAGTCAGTCACTCAATAGTGTCTGACAGTGAAGTCTAGCAAGTAAACGGGTTTCCTTGCATAATTTGAATATGAGGACACTGCTAACGTTTAAAATTTCACAGATAGGACATACATGACATATTCATAATTCCTGCAAAGTTCTACAGCATTTGAGGTTGGCTGCAAAAGGGACATAGTACCTTTAAAGGTAAAGACCAGTTTTGGAAACGCCCCCCTCTCAAAAATGAAATGAAAGCTCTTATTACCAATCATGTGAAAGAATATGTTTTGACTAATACGTGATGATACACATTTTGCCAGGAAACCGCCTACTAATTGATATATTTGGTAAAGTATTATCCGACCGGATAGATGTAGGGTAGTCCCATATACATCTTTCTGTGTAGAGTGCTTGTAACTTTACCAAGACTGGGCCAAATTTCTTATCATTTTGATGATTCCAGAACCTTGCAGTACATGTCACCAATACTTATATGCAAGATGATCAACCTTTTCTGATCGATTCCACAACGTTTCTTTCACAATGCAATCGCATGACCAGAACTGGTCCATACCTTTAATGACAAGATACATACATAGTACATACGGTGAGATCTTTTGGAGAGCAAGTTCACTCTGAGGTTTAGAAGTACTACAGCTCTTCACAAATATTGATGAAGGTATGGATGATTCCAACCCCCCCCCCCCCCCCCCCCCCCCCCCCCCCCCCCCCCCTCAGCGTCCTGTAATAATTAATCACATCTGTCAAACATTGCATTGAAGCAAAGAGAAGAGGCGTCTTGCCGTTATCATGATCATTATCACATTAACCAGGAGGTGAAAGAAAAGGAGGCGAAACTCTTGTAATTTATTCAAACGCATTCTTGAGTTCTAAAGCGTAACAATGGGATGTGTAACATTCCA
The DNA here is from genome assembly GCA_035222895.1 of Strongylocentrotus droebachiensis. NCBI lineage: Eukaryota > Metazoa > Echinodermata > Echinoidea > Camarodonta > Strongylocentrotidae > Strongylocentrotus > Strongylocentrotus droebachiensis. Next base: position 775 of record JAVYIG010000455.1, on the reverse strand, counting down.
CTTGGCTTTGAAGTTCCATGCTCCGAACCGCGCTTCCACTACGGGGACTTTCGGCAGCCAGGCACCAGTTTTACATTTATTACAAAATATTAAATTACCGGCAAAATGTCAGTGTAAATCAAAAACTTTATATGGGGATTTTATTGGGAAAAGTGCATCAAACAAATTTTCAAATTTATAACTCCGTCCTTCCTTTAACTTGTGTGCCAGAGTTGGTAAAAGAAAAATTACATCCTGTCAAAAACACAATATTTTAGGATGATGCGCTAATTGTGCATGCTTTCATGTCCCGTTATTTTATCCATGATTTACAATCTTAAATAACATTAAGTTTGCTAATGCGTGTTTTCGCGTGTTTTTTGTATTTTTCAAGTTTTAAAAAAGGATGTAATTACACAAGTTTGTGTTTGCTTTGTTCTACTCTTTACACATTTAACAATGGATGAGAAATCATTGGAAGGGACAGCGAACAGTTGCTGGGATACCATTTTCTGATGTAGGAATTCTAAATCCTGAAATTTCATGCGCTCTTTTATCTCACCACCTGGTCAACAGTTGCAGATTAGCGCATAACTTTTCAGCGGCTTGGAGCATGGGGTCAAAGGAGAGCAGCTTGATTCAAGTCCTTCTCTATCACGTCCCTGCATTAACAAAGTCAAGACACCATGTATCTTCTGTCGACAACTATCTTTGTCACATTGTCCCATTACCACGACAACGGGCATCATCCCTCAGACAGGTTTTGGCCTTATAATGTGCACATCAAATTTCACGC